>VZRF01005942.1:594-61847 GCA_013396875.1 Vireo altiloquus | reverse complement strand
GCTCCGCCAGCGCCCCTCGGGGGTGCTGCGGGCCCCGCGCGGCGCCGGGGTCACCCCACAGCCCTCACAGCCCTCACAGCCCGCCCTCAGTCTTCTTTTCTGGCGCGGTTTTGGGAGACATCATCCGTGTCAGACTGCGAGGCAAAAGGAGAAAGGCAGAATCACCAGCAGCTCCGCTGAATTTCTTTGATCGTCCTCCGTGGAGGAGACGCTGGTTTCTGTCATTTCAGTCTCACTCGCTCTTTGTTATCACTCAGAAAAGCACCCGAGGGGCATCTCCAGCGTGGTTCACTCCCTCGAGTCGGGAGTATGGAGCGTATTCACGTTGCTCTGAAACAACACCATCTAAAAGTGCTAAGAGGGAAGTTAGAGAGCGATTCTGCTGCGCCCAGGATGGATACGGTTGTTCTGTCACGCGGCTGTTCTGTCACTCTGTGACTGTTCTGTCACAGAGATGGCAGCCTGCCATGTCAAGAGTGCCATCCAGACCCAGTGCCCTCCGTGCGCTGGTGTATCTGTTCCTGAGGCTGGAAAGGTCTCGGAGCTGTTCCTTCTACACTGCTTCCACAACGGACCTGCTCTATTTGGCTGGAACTGGCTCCAACAAAGCTGATTTGGTAAATCACAAGAACCAAACCACACACTGGACTACTTCAACTGCCTCTGGACTTTACAATTTACCCTTAAAATTTGCATGAGATGTGGGGACTGTTCATCATGAGTGGTTGCCGTAAAGGGAAACTCGGTGGGAAGCTGATGACTGTGAACAAGGATTTAGTAGCCCGGGTCCAGCCCTAGCTGCTGTGCTGGACACTGCGGCATGGGCATAGGCAGCTGTGCAGCCCACAGTGTGCATGTGGAAGAGGATGGTGCTGATGGCAGAGGGGGTGGAAAGGCTACAGCTCCGTTGTTCTTCCTCTGCATCAACCCCATCCTCTGCTCTCCCCCTTTCCATTAAATTTGTAGCAGACCTGCAGAGCACAGTGCATTGTAGAGGCATTCCTAGTACTCAGCTTGGGTAGCAGAACCTGCATCGGCACAGGGCTGTTTGTGAGATCTTTCATGTCGGAGGCATGCGGAGCGAGCATGGCATTGCTGTGACAGCAAGGTGGATGTGAGACACCTGCTCTGGGCTTTCCTTGTCCAGGAGGCAAAATCAGAGCTTGTGCTTCTCTACAGGAAAGGCTGGAAAAGAAGGCAAAACAGAGATGTACCTCTGCGAGGAAGTCTAGGATTGCACAAATTAATCTTTCAGTTCACCAGAGGAAACCACAAGTGCCACAACAAAGCCTAACCCCCATAAGCTTTGGAAGACAAGGAGAGACAACTAAGCTATTATATATGGTCTTGTTCCTAGATATGAACAATTAAATCACACAGTGCTGTCTTCAACTGATAACAAACTGGATTAGAGCTACAGAGCAGAAAATCTGGGCTAATGCCAGTTTGCAACCCATAATGCACACTTGTCTGCCTCAGATTTGAAAAGGCATTATGGGAGGCTTTGGTTGTAATCCCTGCAAATAAGTAAACAAATGAGTTGAAGATAAAGACCAGTTAATGAAGCACTGAAAATCACTGCTTATGTCAATGTGAGATGTGGACACAAGAAATAGAATGAGGCGCTATGTCAGAACGTCCAGATACTTGGACAGTTTAAAGTTGTACCGAAAACCCTGGTTTGGCAAGGGGATTTTTTCTGTTAAATTCTTCCCTTCTCACAAGGCTTGGGGCATACATAAAGACAAATAGCTTTTCCTACAAAAAATTGAGCTGGGGATTGAAAGAGCTTCCTGCTCTCCACTGATTCTGCAGGGGATCATTCAAAGCAGAGTAAGTTAATTTGAGCAGGTGGTGCAAACATTCTCCCACATACTATGTCCGTATGTGGAATGAGTGAAAGTGCTATAATCAACTTGCCCACTCACCAGGCCCCCTATTTGCATGAGCTGTATGACTCCTTATGTGTATATGCGTTCATTTAAGGACAAAGCTTGCACAGCTGAAGTCCCTGGCAAAGTGCTCTCTCACTGCAGTGGCTACAGGACCTGGCTCGGGGAGCTTGCTGTGCGTGAGCTAAAGCTGGAGACCCTCAATACTGTTAGTATTGTATTCCTTCAGTTATGTAATTCAATTTTTAGAAATCAAGCCTGTCACATGAATACAATCCATTTCTTACTAATATCTAGAAATACTCTGATTCACAAATCCCAGCTGCTTTTGCCTTCATAGATTAGATGGGAAATTGCTTAACACATGAAAGATCCCTTCATAATGTCTTTCTCCTGACAAAAGAATTAAGTTGTTAATAAAATCATTAGGGCACCTTAATGTTATGTTGTGTTTGTGTATGTGTTTCAGTAGCAGGGAGTAGTTATGCAACACAGAACCAGAACGTAAAATCCAAAGTTATACTTACTGCATATCAGAATATTCAATTACCTCCCATGGATTTGAGTTGAAATGTCAGTTGCCATACCTGTGTCCTCTAATGGACCTTGAAACAAAAAGGTGCAATTTCCAAGAAATTACACATGTTCAAATTTTCTGCAGAAAATCCTGGGGCATACACCAAAGGATTAGAGTGAAGAGAAGGAAGGGAACATCCTCAAGATATCTGAGAAGGTGGAGAACTTACTGGTTAAATGCAGACAAGTTTGAAAAGGACTCTATTAGGAAAAAAATTAAAATTACCACATGGTCACAATGAACAGCTTTCAGCCACCTGCCCTGGGGCTTGTGGTCCTGGTAGAGCAGTTTAAAGAGTTACCATCTTTCAATCAGAGTTTAGCGTCCCTAATGAACTTGTGAGGGTTTATGCAAATTCATCCTACCTGGCATGAGAGTGGCCTAGAAGCATTCTTGTAATCTCTCCCTCCATCTCCAGTGACAATATAGGAACTAATGGCCATAACTTCCCAAACCACTTGCTTAAAGGCTACCTGTGCCCTGCAACAAAATTTCTCCATCTGAAAACCTGAATAATCCCCAGACAGGTTACTGCCTAAATTGGCTGCTTTTCTTGGGAAAACAAAACTATAACAGTATAAAATTGTATTGTGTCTGTGAATTGGGCACCATACAAAAAAAGAAGAAAGAAAGAAAGAAAGAAAAATAGTGCTCACAGATGGCATATCAGAGTTAACAGTCATGTCTTCCAAATGTTCTAATGAATATATTGACCTTGGGCTCCTTTTCATATGTAGTTAATCTTGCTATCAGCAGAAGACTGTGAAATAATGCTACTTAACTGTGAAAGAAATAGATGAGACACACCAAAATAGAGGACTTTGCAAGCCCACAAATGCTCAATATAAGTGCTATATTTTCTTGACATGTTTAACGTCCTAGTGACATACCTCAGAGCTGCCAATACAAAGCAAAACCATTTATGATACAAAACATTCACAACGATTGTAAATGTGACTTAATCCAAATTCAATTGTTTGTGTGGATTCAATTATTTTCATGGATGTGGAGATTCCATATTGAGAGTGAAGTTTTTCACAAGCAAACATCTTCGGGGTGGTAATAATGACCAGAATTGTGTTAGAGAGCTGTGATCTGCTAGGTAAATTGGTATTTTTTCCTAAGTATTTTGAATAATTGAGCAAGAAAATAAAGGGCATGTGTTCCCCAATTGTCTTTTAGTGAGTTAGTCATCTACAAAGCTGATGGAGAACAGGGGAAAGGGGTGAATTAGAGATGTTGTAGATAACAATAGCATCTACATATTTTGAAGGATGATGGTAGGTAGGATAAAGCTCCCACCAAAGTTTAAAGGTCTTGTTTCCTGTGTTTACTCTGTCTGTGCATCAGCCCAATACTGCTGTACTCAAATTTGGGCTTGCTTTTAATGAGTGACCTTTCTACACAGTGAAGAATCAAGTCTTACATGCCTAGGGGTACATTCTGCTGTTTGTACTTGTTTAGCCAGAATTAAGTTATTATTGTGTAGCAGAAATCCTCTTAAGGTCAAAGATAAAGAGGCGTTTTTTGAATCTCTAAAATTCTGTAAGGATGATTTACTGTATTTTTTATTTTAGGGCGGAATTAGGCACCCTGGAGTTGACTACAATAGTCCTTGCTCCTCCTCAAGAGTAAAGGAAGAATCAGGTATAGTTAAGAATCACTGAAAATTTTTAATTAATTACTTATGCAAAAGAAGAGCTCTCTTTTTCTCCAATGTAGGATATTATAATTTTCTTATTCCTGACAAATTACAGAACACACTTCTCCCTCCCCAGTTTTCTAGTTCTTTGCCAGCTGTCAAGTTTGTAGCTCAAAATCCAGAAGTGCTACAAAGAAGTGGTTAAAATGCTATTTTTAAAGGGGGAAAATAGTGTTTTTTACCTTAACCTTTTTCAAAACACTTTTTGAGGAACGGCTGTTGCTGGATGTTAAAAAAAATTCTATTTCTGATTCAGATAAGTAGCTCCCTTGGAAAATTTCAGCTTAGGTAGTTATGAGTCATGGAATCAATGAGTATCTTGAGTTGGAAGGGACCCCTAAGGACAGTTAAGTCCCACTTCCTGCTCTCCTCAGGACTGCCTAACTAAACTCTGTGACTGAGAGCATCATTCAGATACTTCTCGAACTCTGACAGATTTGATGCCATGACCACTTCCTTGAGAAACCTATTCCAGACTGACCACGCTCCTAGTGAAGAGCCTTTTCCCACTGTCCTGTTGGAACTTCCCCTGATGCAGCTTCCTTCCACTTCCTTGTGTCCTGTCACTGGTCCTCATGGAGAGGACATCAGCACCCCCCCTCCCTGAAGGTGTTGACTGCAATGAGGTCACACCTCAGCCTTCTTTTCTCCAAGCTGAACAAGCTGAGTGACCTCAGCTGCTCCTCCTAAATCACCCCCTCAAGATCTTTCTCAGATCACCATCTTGCTCAGCCTCCACTGTTGGATGTAATTCTTATATTGAAGCATCTAAAATTCACAGCAATCAACATGAGACCGCCCCAGTGCAGCACAAAGGGGAACAATCCCCTCCCTCGACTGGCTGGTGATGCTGTTCCTGATGCTCCCCAGGGCACTGCTGATTCATATTCATCTTACCAATGATCCAAACCCTCAGGTGTCTTTGTGCTCTCCAGCCTCTTGCCCCTCAGTGTTACACATAACCAGGATTATCCCATTCCTCATGGAGAATCTCTCATTGCTCTTGTTAAATTTCACATGGATGATGATTGATAATCTATCTCCACTTCTCTGTAAGACCTCTCTAACCTCCAGGGAGTCCAAAGCTTTTCCTAGTTTAGCATTGTCATACTTACTTAATTTAGATTCTATTCCTGCATCCAGATAGTTTATAAAAACATTAAAGATAACTGGCACTAAAATTGATCCCTGGGGCACCCCACTAGTGATGGGCTGCCAGCCTGATGTCACCCCATTCACTCTAACCCTTTGAGCCTGACCCATCAGTCAGTTTCTCACCCAATGTATTATGGACTCATCCAGCTGTGTGTGCTGGGCATTTTGTCTAGAAGGATACTGTGAGACACTGTATCTAAAGCTTTGCCAAAATAAAAAGAATCCCCCATCTACTGGCTTCCCTTGGTCAACTAGATGGGTGATCTTGTCATAAAGGAAAATTAAGTTAATTAAGCAAGACTTTTCCCTCATGATCCCATGAAGACCAGTAACTTTAAAAGAACATGAAAATGTCTGACAAAAAAAAAAAAAAAAAGAAAGTTATCAGCAATCCTTCCTATCCTTCCTATAGGAAACTCCAAGAAAACTTCTTGTAATTCTCATGTTCTCTACCATGCTAATTAATGCTTTATTGCCTACAGGCAAGCTATAGAATGAATAGCGCAACAGGAATTTTTCATAGAAAATTGTAGTAAGAATGCTAAAGATTTTACCACCATAAGTGAGCTAAACAAGATACTTCATATCTGAGTATCAGAGAAGACAGGCAGGCTGACAGATTATTGTCCTGACTAAAGCAATGGTGCCATTGTGATGTGTTGTTTGCACGCAGACTGTTTCCATTGAATAAGCTTTTCCTGACCTGTACAACAGGCAAGAGCAATGCTTGCTTGAGGACAGCACATTTCATGTGAGCAATTCAAGGAAGCTGTAAAAGTCCATAGAGCCAGAGCCTAGGGCTTGGAAAAACCTCTGGTGCTCTACTGTTGTTGCATTACAGCAAAGCCCTAACCATTCACCTCAGCAAGGACACGGGTTTGAGTGACCCCAGGATAACAGTGCCCCATGGTGCTCTTTAACCAGCCCACACAGAGTGTATGTGGTCACCTTGTTCTCTCCTGTGATGGCAAGATCTGCCAAAACACAGAACCACAGCAGAGACAAAGAAGATACATGTTCAGGTGGGAATTAGATGGTGCATGTGGAATACCTACTTTTGCATTGGACCTCTGTTTTCTGCTAAATGTTTCATCTGTGCAATTATCCATGAGATTTCCCAATTTCTCACCCAGGGATAAAGAACGCATGAACCTTGCTTGTAACCAAATATTCCTTTTCCCCACTAACCTTGTGCCAAGGGCCAGAAGTTATTTTCTGATAAAAACACATTACAGGCAGCATATTGATCACCTCTATACATCAGGTTGTGTGCATTATCTTTCTTATGTAATCAGCAATGACAGATGTTCATTCTATAAAGCTACACTTACAGTATTACTAAAAAGTCTACTGTCCATTGATTACATAACAAAATAAAATTACATGGTGTATTGAAGTCTGTTGTATGCATCCAGAGAGGAACAGTCTTCTCACTTACATCAGCATTTGTGAACTGGAAGCCTCCACTGTTGTGATAAAATCAAACAGAGAAATGGTTGTGCCATGCAACATGACTCCCTAATTTATCCTTACTCATTCTGTTTTGGATTGGCTCTTCCACAGTTAGTATCATGGCATTTGTTTAAGATAAGACAGGAAAAGAAAAGAGGCTTTAAAGAACTAAGGTCTTTAACTTTCAAATCCAGAAAAGGTAATACAATATTATACCAACCAAGTGAAAAGTGGAAGAGATTTTTGTTACTGCGGAACTTGAAATCTTGTTTACGGAAATCTGTATTGATAAGTGTAGGTAAGTGTTAAATGAATAATGACTTGCCAAGTACACTGAACTGCTGTGAATATGCACATTACATGGATCCCATGTGTGAAATACTTAATACCCTCTGCTCCTAATTCAACAAGTGGAAACAAAATTAGTAGAAATATATTCAAATCTTTTAAGATCAAGTGCAAAATTTGGCAATGTTTAATATTACCTTGTTCTCCCTTTGCTCCCTGAAATAAAAAGTTTAAAGATCTACTTTTTTTTTATTCCTTTGACATGGTATTTTGACACGGTATTTTGACACCTTACCACCAACCTAGCCTGCATGCTATTTGGATATACTAGTGTTAAAACATATTTGATGTCCAGCATATAATAATTTTCTGTGGGGTAACTGGAAAATACATTGAATTTTCCTCGAGAGACTTGCTCAAGACATGGATCATATTTTCCTCTAGTTGTGGTGAAGGTACAGTTAAAATTAAATTTTGTGTTTTATTTTAAGGTTAAAAAACACATTAGAAGTAAATAATTAATCGAAAGCAGCTTTGATCGTTGCTATTAATAGCAAAGTAACTGATATACAGCAGAGATTATATACCTGAGTTCCTAAAATAAACTTGATGTGAAAAAAATAGCACTCATGCTAGTACTGTTGGTGAAGTATATTCCAAATCAGTAGGTAGAGTTCTTCCTTGGGATCACACTTACTGCAGGAGGAGACACCTGCTCAGCTATGCAAGCTGGTCGGAATCCCGCCCGGATGCCTCTCTGCTCTGCCCAGGCTGCATCCCTCAGTCTTGATAGAGCAGAAGCAGTTTATCCAATATTTCCTCTTGGACCAAGGGTTTGTGATGAGGTGTTTCACAATCTGTTAATTTTCCCTGAAGGGATCTGCAACTGGAAGTGAGTTCTGTTATGAAATATTGACACATTCCCTTCTCAGAATGAACGGAAAGATTAAGGGGAAATTCTCTTTCGCCAAGTTTATTTTTCCCATTCAACATGGACTTGCACCACATCCATGCTGTACAGCCCTGGGAGTCTGTAAAACTATGACTTCTGTTTCATCTGATTCAATTTAAAATAAAGATAACTTTCAGTTTTACATAAAAATAATTACAATTGGAATTTGATAACTTTTCTTACACTGGAAGACTTCTTTTCCTATTAACAGTTCTATTTAACTCAATGGACTTGAATTATGGTGTAAGCAATCACTCAACATGAAAAAGCATTGCAATATCAGACTTTACCATAGGAAACATTTTTGTTTTGTATTTACGAGGATCCTACCCAGTAGTCATCCTGTCCATGGGAGGAGCTCTTAAGCATATCGACAGACAACAAACTACCAATAATAAATAGTTACAACATCAAAGGTACATGAGTATAACACCAGCAGAATACTATGGTGGCATCATAGGACTTCTAGTTTTCTCCAAGGTAAAAAGATGCAGTTGCTTTCACAGCTATAGTACCTGTCTGTAAATCATGCTGAGAAAATCTCATTCATGTGTCTAAGAAAAAAAACTTGGGAACACTAAACCAATTGTTTAAGCAACTCTTGCTATACATAGTGTTGTGGTAGTGCTCCCAACTACCTGATCTTGCTCTCTGTGTCAGTGCTGCCACTCATTCTTCTAGCCGGGGATACCTTATGTAGTCATGAACTAAGAACCACAAAAAGGCTCGGTTTCCTTGAAAAGCCATGAAGAAACCCTGCATTGTTCTTCCCTCTGTTACAGAGTGATGTGAAATAGTCACTTCAGAATTTCAAGTCTAAACTGCAGACAAAAAAAAAAAAAATCACAGAAAGTCGAGATGATCACTTTAAATGAAAATCATCATGCATCTGCCAGGGAGGAGATGTAACACTTAAGAGAGTGTGTACAAAACCAAAAGAGTAAGGAAAGAGGAAAATTCATGCTTCAAGCAGACTGCTTTTTGTTGCCAAATTGTGTTGCAAAGTGCTGCCTAATTAGCTATCTCCTGTCACCCACATGTCCTTCAGATGCATGGACTGCCAAGCAGCTTCTTGCTGTCACTGAGCACCAGTTTTCTCTAAGATATATTAGTTTGCATTTTCCAGGGTCAGTCTCGCTGTATTTCCTGTCCATGTTTGTAACCACTCTTCGAAAATCAGTATTGCTGCTCTCACTTCGTGGGGTAGGCACATCTGAATCCCCCCTTCTTATGGTATTTCCACACTTTGCTTTCCAAAACAACATGGAATGGAACATCACTTCTCTTTCATCAAATATCACATGTAATATCACAAACATTTATTCACTTATATGATTTCATGAGATTCCTTAACAGTTTTTGTTGCAGTCTGGGGCTGCGGCCACCAGAGAGGCTGCATCCCCTGAACCAGCAAGCCGCTGGTGGGACAATTTAGAAGTTTAAGACAACCTCCCCCCAAGCTGTATTGAGGAGAAAGCCCTCTCCATAAGGCTGTGCAGTTTCTCTAAGTACCTCAATCTAGAATGTTCCCACCTTTCTTGCTATCCCCTTTCAGCCACTCCTCCCTTGTATGCCCATTGGAGTGTGTACCCCAACCCTGCCTTCACTCCTCCCCTTTGCCCCCTTCCCATTGGTTTACACCCCTGGATAAAACCCCTGGTCCCTCATTATTCTTTGGTTACTTTGTGTTCGGATTCCCTGTGAGGTAAACCCTGCGCATTTCCATGCAAACACCCGCTCCCGTCTCTTTGTCTCTGGTCGATGCTGCACTCCAGAGCTGTCCTCAGGTGTGTGTTCGTGTGCTCCTACCTGCACGAGTGTGTCCGTGTGCCTGCCAGCAGCCCGAGGAGCTGTGCTGGAATGCCTGGTGAAGGATGCCCCTGGGACAGGACGGGGTGCACAGCTCGCTTAACCACTGAGCTGCATCAAGTTTTCTTACTAAGATGTAAACATAATCCAGCATTTGGCCATTGTCTGAAAAATCAAGCTATTCCAGTAAGTTTATTTTTCAGATGCTGAAGCTGTTTCATCATTTATGGTTTCACATACGCTCAAGGAGTCCAATCCTACCTCTTCTGCTTACCCAAACGGTTCCAGGAGCAGGGATTATGAGAATGGGCAGAATTTGGCCCTGTATACTCTTTTCACCCTGGTTAAAAAAAGCACAAATGTTATTATCATCTGGCACCTTTCAACACTGAATGCTTAACATGATTTTTGGAGGAAATTCAACGTGTAACTGCCAATGAAACCAATAGTTATTTTGTGAAAACCATAGTTATTTTGTGTCTAATGCTCCACCACCACGCTGACAGATCATAAAATGCATTTTTGCTGGATTCCTGTAGCTTTAGCACCATTCTTTATTTCTGGCACATGTTAGAGCAACCTGGATGACAACAGATCTGCCCATATGCCCTATATTTTGACTGCTCCTGTCTGGCATAATTCTTCCCAAGGCACCCGTACAAGCCTATTCTAAAGCTATTTTGCCTGCCTGCTTTCACTGCAAGGAATGGCAAGGGTAACAGAAAATCCTGCTGACTGACTACACTGACTGCCGTTCCTTATTGATGTTGAAGACTGTTGAACCCAACAGTGTCCAGAAAGATCATTCACAGGTTTGACCTGTGAAAAGGGTCTGTAGCCCCTCCTCAGCACTGTCTAATGTAGCTAGTCTAGCCTTTATGTGGATTTCTGCTTTTTGTGGTCCAAGACCTAGTTCTGATAGCTCTGAGAAACTTCGGAAAAAATTGCTCCATTGTCAGCAAGTACACAGAAACATGCAAGATAAGGAAGGCAAAACAGCAACTGGTAGTTTTGAGATGTGGCTAGTTAGTAGTTCAAGGATTCAAAAGGGAAAAGCACTGCTATGAAATGGTGCAAAATCCTAAGAGAGAAAGCAGGTGGTTGGAAGATGGCAACGCAGCAGGTGGCTGGATGATGAACCCTTTCTAAGGACAGCAAGTGCTTTTCCCTGCCTGGCCAGCAGAGACTCACTGCTTTGGAAGAAACACAGCTTCAGGAATGTGACTGTCAGAGGTCCCAACACTGAATGTCCACTTAGATGTGAAACCATGAAAACCATCATTTTTCAGCCTTTGGTTATAAAATTCCACATTTGCAGACCTCTAGTTTGTCTTTGCTGTGAGCTTTTATTCTTCACTGTGGATATTAGTCATATAATTTAGTGCTAAAATGAGTAATATAATGCAGTGTACTGAGGAGTACTTCTAGAGCATGGACATCATCATTCCTAAAACGTCCTGTCATAGAGATCTGGAAATCTTCAGAGAAGATCTGAGAATCAGATCAAACTAGCTCAGACTTAGTGTCTCAAGAAAAGATAAAGAGCTTAAACTTGTAAACTGGTAAAAGAAAAGAATCTGTAAAATCTGCAAAAAAAAAAAAAAAAATCCTGCTAATGAAATTGTCAAGGCCTCTAAAAAAGAACAAGGGATGTTTCAGTTATGATTATGCTATATTAATAGTTTGACAACTATGAGTTTCTGGTTGTACATTAAACATGTATTAAAATGTGACACATATATCACCTCTTTTTCCTCCCTAAATCTGGAGAATAACAGAAAGAAATCAAGAAAATATTACCACTGAAACACAATTAAACCTGACAATTCAGTCCCAAAAGAGTTTGATAAAGATGTGAACCACAGGGTACACTGCTCTATTTTTTTGGTGCGACTGTTGAACATACAAAATAAATGCCTAGAGATGCTAATTCTACCTCTGACTGAGAAAACATCTCATTTACAGTTTCNTTTTTTTTTTTTAATCTTGCTTGCAGTAGTACCTTGTCTTTCGCTCTTTTGCAATCAGATTACATTCATGATGGAATCTCTTCTCGGACCTTCCTGGGCCAGTTATATAACAGTACCTTTCCATGTTTAATGTCCCCTCAGTGGCTCAGTCTTATCATGGGCTAAATCAAATGAATATTTAACAGGGTCAGGCCACACTGAAAATAGTTTCCAGCCGGGAAAATCTAAACTCAGTGACTGACTGAATGTGTAGTTAGTTAATATTCAGGTACAGATTTATGCTTATTTCTACAAAGGTTCCTAATAGCACAGCTTCATTCAGTAAAAGAAATAAAACCAAAACCTCTCATTATGCTTCTTGTGGTTTATCTGTGTGTTGTTTAAATATTACTCCTAGTACTTATAAAAGTTTAGTCCCCTGCCCAGAGTAAACCTGGGCTGCAGCATATGCAATTAAAAGTTAATATCGAGCTTTCCTCTTACAGGATGTTTTCGGCTGAGGGTCCGCAATGCCGCGGGCAGAGGGAGCTGCCAGTTGTCCTCGTTTACTTCGCCCTGGGAGCCGAGAGCGGAGCCCAGGGACCGCGGCCCGGCAGCCTCTCGCTGTGGGTGGCTCGTCCCCCGCCTCCGAGCCCCGCAGGGCGGCCAAGTGCCTCCGGCCCGCCCCGGGCCGCGCCTTCAAAAAGGGCACGGGGTGGAGGAGCGGCTTCACTCGCGCTGGCTGCCCGGGGAGGCTGCACCGGGCTCGCACCGACGGCTGCCCGGGGAAGCGGCGGGGCTCGCCCGCACCTCGCACACCGCCGAGGCTCCCGTGCTCCGCACCGCCCGGCAGCCGCACGGCCCGTGGGCACCGACGGCCGCGGGAGTCCCTCACCGTGACCGCCACCGCCCTCCCGACCACACCGGGGCTCGAGGGCACCATGACCCTGCTCAAGCTGTCCCTCATGGCCTTCAGCTTCGTCTTCTGGGCAGCGGGGCTGACCATGCTCATCATCGGCCTCTGGGCCAAAGTGTCTCTAGGCAGTTACTTGGCGCTGTCGGCCACCGACTACCCCAGCGCCCCCGCCATCCTCTTGGCCACCGGAGTGGCGGTCATCATCTGGGGCTTCCTGGGATGCTTCGGCGCCGCCACGGAGCACCGGGGTCTCCTGCGCGCCTACAGCGCCTTCCTGGCGGCCGTGCTGGCGGCCGGGCTGGCGGCCGGGCTCTCGGCGCTCCTGTACCGCCAGACCCTGGCGCAGGGCTTCCAGGAGGGGCTGCGCCAGGCCCTGCTGGCATACGGGGAGGACGACGGCGTGGCGGACGCCCTGGACGCGCTGCAGCGCGCCTTGTCCTGCTGCGGTGTGGAGAGCTACCGCGACTGGCTCGCCTCGCCCTGGGGGCTGGAGCAGAACGGCTCGGTGCCCCTCAGCTGCTGCCGGGCCCGCCGCGGCTGCCGGCGCAGCCCGCCCGACGCGCGCAGGCTGCACCGCGACGGCTGCTTCGGCAGGGTGTCCGCCTTCGTCGGCAGCAACATGTTTTATGTGGCCACCGCTGCCCTGGGGCTGGCACTGCTGCAGCTCATCGGCATTGTGCTGGCCTGCCTGCTGGCTGCCCGCGTCCCTGCCCACCTGCTGGGCATCACCACCCCTCGCTGACATTCCCCCGCTCCTGCCCCTTGTTCCCTCCAACTCCCTTCCACAGAACTGAGTACACCCACGGGGAAAATCCTTCATATTCACGTTTCCACTTGAGCATCCTCCCCCAGGCTCCGTTCCCCTGGAGTCTGTGTCAGGTGTGTCACTGCTATGAGCATCTCCCGAGTCCCTCAGAAGGGAAGGTGCTGGGAAGGTGCCTCCTGGCCTGGCCGTGTGTTCTGCAGGGCAGCAGGTCCCCACGGGAGCCTCTGGTCCACTTCTGCGGGAATGATGGCAGCATGGATAGACATCACTCTCTGAGGCAGCAGGGACATCTGAGGCAAGGCTGACCGGTTTTGTGAGTGATGGTAACACCAAGGCATCGAAATGCGGACCAGGAAAGAGGAGAGGGTCTAGGAGAGCAAGGGAGGTGTCTCTCGATATTACACCATGTGAGTATTCTTCTGAGACTGGAAAATGATGTTACTGGAGAACTGCTGGAGTGCATGAGGGGCAGGGCTGGTCCAGGGGCACCCAGGTAACCATGCCAGCAGTTGACACTGGGAGCTGCTTGAGGGACTGTCCAGCATCGTGCATCCTATTGCCGCCAAGATATCCTACCACCTTCGGTGTGAGTGTATTCAAGCTACCCAGCTGCTACGGGTAGCTGTGGTCTTTCCAATGCCGATTTTTACCTAAAGGTGGAGCTGCAGCTCTAAGTGTTACTCCTTCTTTCAGGATATGCCTGTCCTCTTAGTCGGTGTGTCGCTGGTTACGTCCTTGCAGGGCTGAAAAGACTAAACCGGGATCCCTGTCGTTCAAGAAGATGGCAAAAGCTGTAGGATCAGATCTGATGAGGGGTGGCAAGAGGAGGGAGAGGTTCGTAGCCCTTCAGAAGTTTGTTTTGGACTTTTACTGTTAACATCAGGATGAATTGAACAGACTGACTGTTTTATAGAAGGGTTTCTAAAAAACAGCCCTCAGACTCTTGACATAGTTTCAAAGGATCTGTCTCTGAAGTGTGTCCCCACCTAAATTTTTGAAGCCAGATCTGTATACAACCTGAGAATAAATGGAGAAGCCCCAAGACTTGCTGTGTAGCCCTGGGTGTATTCAGGTCAGACAGTAACACAAACCTACAGGATTTTTGTTTTTTTCACAACAGATCTGGGTTTGCATTTGGATTTGAGGAAGAGCAAGCCATGCACTTCAGAGGGTCCTGAACTTTCAGAGCTTCACTCCTGCTTCTTTCCACTTCCTTAAAACCTGTGAACTCTACTTTTATGTATTTCTCTACCTTACAGCACAAAGACATGCTCACCTTACGCAGCAAACTGAGGAGGAACAATTTCAGGAAAGAATCAAAGAACCACAAAGGAACTCCAGGACATGGCATCTCTTAGGAACGTGACTAGGCAGAGCTGGGGAGAATGGTCAAATGAGTGAAGAAGATGACTGGTAGCTTCATGGGAGGAGTGCAGTAGCCTTGGGAGAAAGGGGATTAGCAGTGTTTCTTTTTATCAGGTATTAGGTGGCTATTTAGCTATGATAATCATGTTTCAGGTGAAAAGAGCAGTGTGAACAGTTTTCTCAGTCCTTTCAGTATTCTTTTGCAGAGATGAACCCTGGAAATGTTAGGAATCTCTCTTTATAGAGAAAACAGTGCTTTATTTTTTAGGGCGGATGTTTATTATTTTACAAAATATATATCTTATTTTTACTTGCCAATGTCCCTGTATTTTTTCTTTAAGTTATGCAATAGTGGAACTCCTGTTATTTTCTGGAAGTCAACATTATGTTGTACAATTTTAACAATGGGCAAAAAATATAGTTTGTATGGTAAATGGTACTTGAGAAATAAAGTTTAACAAGTGCTAAGAGCAAAACATGTCACTGTTTAAATTCAAATAGTATTTGCATTTCTGTATGTCTTCACAAAGTGCAACTAAGTGCAAATGAAATGAAGTGTACATTGGAATGCAGAGACAGAAGCATGTTGTGGGGTTTTTTAATTATTATTCAGAAGATCCATTGTAGTTGCAAAAAAACAGGCATTGTATAGGAAGTGTGGGAAAGGGACATGGAATTGCACTGGGTTTATCAAAAGATCTTCTTTATTAGAGTTAATGGGCTCTGAAAATTTACAAGAACATGATATTACTCTATTTTTACTCCACTGATAACTAAAATTATTTCTGATTTTGACCCTTGTTGCTTTATGTGCACATAGCAGTTGGTCAGAATGAAGTTCTCTGTTAAAACACATCCAAGCATAGTGTAGATATGCACTTCAGTGAATTAGTTCTGGTTTTAAGTCGCTGAGAATATCAAAATAGGAATAAGAGCAAGTTTGAAACATACCAGTGTATGTTTGTATGGTGGTCGGGTCTGAATCTGAGGACATCAGCTGAAGGTAACGAATAATTAAAAATGTAAACCATCACTCTGCACTCTTGGCCTCACTTAGGATAAACCTTGGCAGTGACCACGTAAATGCTAAGTTTACTTTTATCACCAAAGATTTAATGATCTGACTGTGAGTGTTAGTTGAATGTTTATTGCCGGTTCCTAGAATTAACAACATTAACTTTTCTAATTGTATGAAAGAAATGTCTTTCTTCTCTAATTAATTTCCAGATTAAGAGATTCCCAGTAGCTGTTTCAGTTGTCTTGAATTCTTTGTGCTCAGTGACCAAATCTTACTTTAAGTTTTAAAATTTATCTGCATTCAAGGTTCATTGTGTTCTGGATGGTCAGAATGGCTGTAACTGGAAAATATTACTCTGGACAGCACCATCTACCCCTTGCTGGAATATGTGTTTGTTTTCTGTCATTCACTTCAACTTTAAAGTCACTCATCAAAATGGTGTATTTTAATAAAAGATCATACAATTTTTTACAAAAGGCTAATATAAATTTTAACATTACTTGTTATTCAAATCAAGAACAAGCTGTGTTGTGGTTATAGAAACAACAGCTCTGTTGTTTGGACATAGTGAGATTTAGGATTAACAGGATGGTAAGATTAGGCCCTTGTTATGAAACAAGGACTATTTTATAATGTTGATCTAGACTGCCAAGAATATTAATCTTTCATACTTCAAGTGTTTTGATATTTTATCCAATATGAATTATTTGCTGTAGCTAAACTTTGTGTTATAGAAAACCAGAACTAAAAATTGCCTTTATAACAGATGGTGAATTTTTGAATAAGAGAGAGTTTTCCTGGAGTTAGAAAATTTAAACAATTGGCCTTCCAGTGTGCGCAGAGTTTACTTTTAAATGCCACTGTTTACTTTGTGCAACTTGAAAAGTTAATGGCAGTCACATTGTCTCCTTGAATTTTAAGCTTTTCAGGATAATACTATGGAAGGACATTCAAAGCAAACTAGAGTGCAAAACAACCTAGCGGTAGCATCTCCTGCAGTTCTTTTCCGCTTCCTTCTGTTTCAGAGGCTGACCATCTTTGTAGGGTAAGACTTTCGACAAGAAGTGAATAAGTTGTGCCCCCATTGTGCTTCAAAATGGTAAAAAGACATATTTCTACTCAACTCCATGTGATTCAAACCCACAAATTTCACTCTGTTCAATATGCCCATTTAGTTTGCTGAGAAACAAATTAAAATATGATGATTTAATCCTGTTTTGTTGTGCCCATCTACTTTCTGGGCCAGTAAAATGCAAATATCAAAGGATATAGTGTCCCCTGTTATCAAGAGAACACCATCACACATATGCATTTTTCAGAAGCATATTGGTCATATATGTAGATTTGCTTGTGGATGAGACAGAAAAAAAGAAGCAAACTAAGGAACATATCATTCTGTCCTTCACATTAGATTTGATTTGCAATTAACACACAGTACTCTGTTGTAGGGAGGAAATCTCTGGTTAATGATTTTAAATATACAAATTAGAATTTATTAGAGCATCTTATCTGGGCTGCAGAACTAAAATGATCAAATTAAACATTATTCCAAATGCTCTAATTTTATAAAGATCTCTTTAATCTGCACAAAGCAATTTCTTTGAATCTTTGCTTCTCCTGTACACTCATGCTCCTTATGTCTAGAATCACTCTAAGGTTGGCTGCACAGCAGCAAAGTTTTGAGTTAAGTAGTGTTTGGAGCTTCAATCTTAGACTACTCCCATTTTGCAGATGTTATCTTTGGTTTGTCATATTAGGGTACTCAGACTGATACATTATGAATATAATATTTGTATTTGTTAGTTTTGAACATTATCTTGAGTCTTAGGCAAGGCCACAACAAAATAGAGGGAGGTGCAATGCTCATATTGGCCAAGACAGACAACTCCTTGGAACTGATGATTCTTGGAAGACTATCGTATTCCATCCTAACGCTACAACAAATACATCAAATACTGCTTTGTAATTCATGTTTCTAGTTTTTCCAAAATAATGGTTCTACAGCTTTTCTCTGTCCACATGAGATGCATCATCTTAAGGTATCAGCACTTTAGAGCAGTGATGTGGTCTCAAAACTTCAGAAAAGAGGTATTTCATGCTTAGTGTTTAAAATTCCTGATAGCTTCATTTCTTCCAGGTCATAAAGATGGGGTTCTGAGTGTATCTCTGGTCACTTCTAGGACTGACTGGAGAGTTGGGATTGATAATATCTTGGTTAAAAGGTTAGCATCAGTTACAGTAGTTCTACTGCTTTTTTGCTGTTCTGAGGGCAACTTCCAGGGCTGTTTCTCTGCTGTTTGGTTTTTTGACTTGGCAAACAGCACTGTGTAGTGTGCCAAAAGCCACTTCTCGGACAAGATGCTCTTCTCAGTATTTGCACTGTATTATGTCTTGTTCTTTGCCATAGTGTACTTGTGTCCCAGGAATCCCAGGTACTGCAATTCTTGCCTAGAAACTCTCAGAAGAGATAGAGGTGGAGGCTTATAGATACAGTAGTACTGTAGCTTATTGATACAGTAGAGTTTCAGTGCAGAGTTCAGCCAGAGCAATCGTGTAAGTAAAATACAAATCCAACAGCTAAATATCCCTCTCTCATAATCTGGAATAGCTTGTTCACTGAAACTGGTAAAGAAAAAACCAGGATGACTAAGTGTCGGGGGGGGTGTGTTCTTCTTTGGACCCTGACATCTGGCCCGGCTGTGTTCCTTGTTTCAGTGTCCCATGTCCCGAAAAGATGAAATGAGGCTTCCTTCTCCTGTTTCAAAGCTTGTTTATTTTTTGTTCTTGTCAAAGTTTCAGAGGCACAGACTGTGCTGTGACCTCCAGGAACACGAGGGCAGAATGGCAATGGCTACCTGAAGCAAGTAGCTTTTATATCTATTATCAACCAGTTAGAAAGTTTTACGTATCTTATTTTGTTCCCAAAACCAGTGAATATCAACCTTATTGATATGTCTCCTCTACACTAAATTTTATCTACCAAGTAACAAGTCACAGGAACTCATGTCAGAGAGAAAAGGAAGAGAAGGAGAAGAGAGAAGAAGATGAAGGAGCCGACACCCTAAAATCTCCATGTTGGCTCTATATAATATATTTAGCAAAACCTAAAAACTACAACTACACATTCTGTGGTACACTAAACAACCACCTCCTCATTTCTTTGGTGTTCTCAGCTCATTCAGAAGTGGGGGCAAAGGCTCCCACGAGCTTGGTTCGCAGGCCAAGCCTTTTTTTAAGAGCTCTGAGGGTAAAACAAACAACCAGAGGAGCAGGAAAAGTTCCCAAGCTTTTCCTAGACTCTGACAACTAAGGTATGAGCAGAATTTGAAACTCATTAATATGGCACAATTTCCCACCAGCATGATATGTTCACACTTTCTTGTCCATTTTGCCCTTCCACCTACCTCTGTAACTCCACTCCTTATTCCCAGAGTGTAATTATCTGTAACACTCATCTCAGTTATTAGTTTTCTGCTGCCTTATGGGCTGCCTTGAACAAATGCCTTTCTTTTCTAGCTTCCTACCCCAAGGTCAGGCACTCCTTCCAAGTCTGAGCTCCTTGTTGGAGAGGTTTTTGAAAAGAAGCCTCTTGATCGGCCTGTTTTAGTAACAGCACTTTTCTAGCACTAGTAGCATTTTATTTATATGAAAAAAATGGCAGAAAGTAATAATTAAACAGTAATTTCAGATAGCTATTTTTCTATTTGATAGTTGTTTCTTAGCAAAGCAACACTCCCCTCCCCACTGCCCTTGCATATATCATCTTTGTTGACTTGATGGTATTGTTTGTTTTGTTAGAATGATAATATTCTGGGAAACTTAGGCAGAAGCTAAACTAGTTATTTTACATGGAAATAAATAGGTTTTGACCAGCTCTAGTTATTACATTAATAATTTAATTAATGAAATTTAGAAGGTGCCATTGAGCAAACTCATCAGAAAATAAATGTGTTATCAGATACTTCATGGAGAAAAAAAACGAAGCTCCCAGAAAACAAGCCTCATGGCTTGAAAGCAGAATACGGATTAATTTTAAGTCTTCTGGTAGAGGGCATTGACACACAAACCTGGTTGATACGGCTAAGAAGTAGAAATGAAGATGTCAGTTCTGTTTCCAAGTCAGATTTCCAGCATATGTTGGATGTGTCATGCTTCCAGTGTGTCAGGGATATCATCCTTTATTTCCATTCTCTATGACATTTCTTGTGTGCTTATGACATTCACATTTATTTATTTCTCACTCAATTTTTGGCTAAAGACACTCATCATGCTCTTTTCCTTTCGCAGGGGGCTTAGCAGTGGTGTTGAATCACCATTCTGTCCCTGCTAGTGGATCCAGTAAGATTTCTCCTGTGCTTCCTCCATATTTCACCCTTGGAAAAAAGGACATTACTGTTTTTCTCCGAGTTTGCACTGTGCAATGTCTTGTTTGCTTCTAATTTCTAATATGAAACACAGATTAATCATCTTGTCCACAGAGACTGCTATAATAAAAAAAATTACTTCCCTTTAAGCCATTTGTTTTTCAGAGCTTACTCTATTGTACCATCTAAGCTTCATTAATGTAATTCCCCTGCTGCTGCTTCCTTGCCAGCTTTTAATTATGACATTGTGGTACGATGGTCAGCTCCTTAGTTGGAACATTTTTGGGAATTTCATTGTTTTTGTTCTTCCATCTTGGCTTTTATAATGTTATTTCTATAGTTAGATGTTTTCATATTTATTTGAAATTATTAAATTCCTATATTTACATGTTTTCAAGGTGTGCTATTCTGCTTCAAATGAGATTTAAAAAGCATTTGACACCCTCTTCTCCCATGTAACAGCAAGAGGATGAAGGGAAATGGCCTCAAGTTGCAGCAGGGGAGTTTTAGATTGGATATTAGGAAAAATACATTCACCAAAAGGGTGGTCAAGCATTGGAACAGGCTTCCCAGGGAAGTGGCTGAGTCATCATCCCTGGAGGTGTTTAAAAGACATGTACGTGTGACACTTAGGGATGTGGTTTAGTGATGGACTTGGCAGTGTTGGGTTAACAGTTGGACTTGACGACCTTAAGGAAGACCATTCCATCTGCTGGATATTAACGGGAGCGGGCAGACCTCACAGTCCATCCCATCACAGCTGCCCAAATCCATGCTGATTGTTGCAGGGATTGTGGAGGTGGTGTGGTCAGCTTCGGTGCTGTGTTCCTACAGTCCATATAGCTTCCTAGGGAATGGATCAGTGCAATGCTAGCTGTGCTGTGCTGGCACGGTGCTGTGTTTGCTCACATGGGTGGGCATATGCTCAGCAGTAAGGGCTGTGGTTTTGACAGCAGGGGTGCTTGAATAAGTAACTTTGCGGGATGGGATCTTGCTGTCTAAGTCTGATTTATTATCCAGATAGCATCAGTCTCAGTGTACATCAAAGCGTCCACTACAGAAAAATCACCAGATGTCTCTCTACCATGACAGATATAACTTTCTGGACTAATAGAAAACTGACACATATATTGTTTTTACTTACTGACCTATCACCTTAACCTTATTTCACTGCAATGCGGTAATTCTTAGCCAATGTCTTAACCTGCACGTTTTCACATACTTCTTATTAACCCTTCGATTTCTAATCACTTCTATTTCCTTTTTTAAAACTCTTGACTATCTTAATCAATGATTTCTTACCTGTTTAAAACACTTTTTACATTTAACTTACAAAACTACAAGTCTATAACTCTTTATTTATTTTCTGTATATACTTATTTCATCAGTCCAAGCTCCACCCAGGGTCTAAGGTTAAACTCACTAGATTCTGTGGAAGTTTCTACTTTTTGATTTCCTACAGGGAAAAATCCTATGATTTATGCAGGGATTGTGGAAGTGGTGTGATCAGCTTTTGGTGCTGTGTTTCTGCAGTTCATATAGCTTCCTAGGGAATGGATCTGTGCAATGCTACCTGTGCCTTGCTGGCACGGTCCTGCAGGGACTGTTTGCTCACATGAGTGAGCAGATGCTCAGCAGTAAGGAGCTAATGTAAAATGGGAATGTTAACTGAGGATACCAATTCATTGAAGTGTATATCATAGAGATAAGAAGGAAACATTAAATCGTTCTCCTTGGGATTACTTTTGAAGACTCTGGAAGTTTATTCCCTTCTCAGGTTTGCAGAAAAGGTCCTTGCAGCTGTGGAGGCTGAGTTGAAAAAGGGTCAGCAGGGTGCTTTGTGACGAAGGTAGACAACCACATTCTGGGCTGTATTAACAGAACTGTAGCCAACAAGATCAAAGAAAATATTAATTCTTTGTCTCTGGCCCATGAAGCTATGTTGGGAGCAATATGTCCAGTTTTAGACAAGATAGTCACAGTTGATAAACTGTGACTTATCTGGTCCAGGGCCACTAAGCCTGTTGGGGAGCTGGGCAGAATGATATATGAGGAGAGGCTGTGGGAGCTGGATTTGTTCAGCCTGGAGGAAAAAAGGCTTGGTGGGGCATCAAACTGTTGTCTTCACATTTCTCATGGTATGACTTAGGATGCCCAAGATGCAGTTCTGTGGGTATCAGAGCTGTCTACCTTTGCAGATGTTGCATTCTTTTGTTTAATCACACACTGGTCACTTGTAGCCACTGAGACACATGACAGTCACACTTCAGGTTTGAGTCAAAACTGAGGGTGAAAGAACAACCATTATGTGAGCAGTGTGTAGGATATTGCCACTGGGCAGTCACTGCATTTTAATATGTCTTTACTTGCAAGGAAGGCAAATGCTTATGTCAGTCCCACTATGCCAGAGACAAGAAGCAGTGATTTTTTTTTCACTATCTTGTCCAGCAATTTCAGGACAAGTCAGTTAACGTTTATGTCCAGAGATTTTGTACATCATTCATCTTCTATTCCTATTCTCAAGCTGAACTGATTGATTTAATGCTCTGCTGAGTGGAGACATTTGGGATGAAGTGGTATGAGTTCCTATTGTGCAGTTGTCCTTCCCTCACCCATTCTTGAGAATGTTTTTCACATAGAAGGGCTGAAGAACCATGGCACAGCCAGGAGCAGAAACCCAGACAGAGGACAGATATCTCAGCTGGTGAATCCCATATAAATCTGCCCAGCTGGGGCAGAGCACGTGCTGGCATAGCTAACTCTGCTCCTGGTTGCAGTGATGGCTCCCACAGATCCAACTGAAGCATCTCTGCGTGTCACTTGTGGGGTTTACTCCCTGCAGGTACTGGCTTGGCTGAGTGTGTGCCCCTTGTGAACACCAGTCAGACTGCTGGTTCATAGAAGGATTGAATGAAAACTCTTGAAAAATATAACCAAATGTTAAACAATAACCACTGAGTACTAACAGATGTGACAGGCCAGTCAAGTGTTCTTGAGGCCTTGCCTTGGCATGCAGCAGCTTTTGTACTAGAATATGGCTAAACACGATCCTGCATTTTTATTTTCTGTATCATGGGAATGTGTTACACACTCTGAAGAGGCCAGGATAAATGCTGATTGCTAATGTTATATATTTTAACCCTCTAACAAAATCTTGATCTTGAAAGTGTGCTACAATGCATTTTGGCACATTTCAGCTACATTCTATTCACAATAAGCTTCAGTAGAATGATTGGATGTTGCATTAATCGTCCTGTACTTACTGAACAGTATGCCTTGAGCTTATAGGTGGGTACTTTCATTCATGTTGACGCAATTTAGAAAGCAGAAGACCAAAGGTATCATCTCAGGAGGTAGCCTTAGGCACTCTGCTGCAGTACACTGCCTGCTGGGACAATACTTTTTAGGAAATAGGAATTTCACAGGCACAGTGGGAAGTTTTCCCTTCAGTAAAATCCTCTGTGCTGGTGTAGGCTGCAAGCAAATTCAGGGAGTAACACTATTGGACATGTAGACTTCAGCTGTTCTGGACTATAGAGAAGATGCTGAGGATGCAAGAAGGAATGGTTTGGCTGTTCTGGGCCACAGATCTCCCTGGGAGAGATGAAGAGATTACTGGAATCCAGAGTTGTTCTGATACTTGTTTTTGTGGATGACATGTCATCTAACAGAGGGCGTGAAAATTGGAGATGCTTCAAAATGGAACCAGCTCAAAGTACAAGATGCCATATTCCTAATTTCTTTACTGAAAGTGCCCTGTATGCGCTGAGCATGAGTAAATCTGAATTGTGAGATCCAGGTAGCACTTTTTTGGTAGAAAGTAAGAAGTAGAAGAAGATAAGTACTTAAGATCACTATTTAAAATTTGGATCAAATGGAGTAATTCAATAGGTTAATGAAACATCTCTCTGATAAAACTACTATAGAACACTCAAGAAAACATCAATACCAATATAATTTAACTTAAGTTTATTTTATCAATGCCAGAAACCTTTTCATAATGCCCTTATGTAAGGATTTCCTGGTTTATTGCTTGTATTTTAAACAAACACCTGCAATTAAAGCACTCAATTTCTAGCTTCAAAATCCCTTAATTTTACTTTTTTAATAAGTAGAGCACATAAAGCACCTTATGTAAAGAACAGACAAGAAACCAGTTCACCTTGCTCCCAGGCATCTCATTTCTGGGCAGATTATCTTATGTGTTTTATAAAGTTTGACTGTAAGAAAATGTTTGCATTTCAACAGGCCAGGTATGTCACCGCTATTAACACCATTTCTGGCAAAAAGAACTGTACTGTACAGTTTCATGCTAAGTTGCTTTTTCTTTCTCCTGCAAATCCCTACTTTGTACCCTGGGCTGATACCAAGACTATGGGCTGAAATACCAAGCAGGCATGGTTGACTGGAGAAATCACACTGCTTGCAATGGTGCTTGTCGTTCAGATTAAAATGGTGCATGGACACATTTTGATAGAGGGCCCTTTACACCTGATAAAAAGTCAGTGCTCGACATAATTATATTAGACATTGGAAAGCTGACATGGATTTTTTTCTTGATGTAAACAGCAGTCATTCTTGTCTCTGTTTTTAGAGACTATCAGGCTGAACAACTTTTAGTCACTTAGCGGCTGCAGAACTGTTCCGACTCATCAAATGAGCAAGTTTGGGCTGGTAAATGCTGATGCTATTATATTGATTTTCTGATAATGTATTAGTGTTATTAAAAAGCCAGAAATGTCTATACAGCTGGAGATACTCCAGGAAGGTTTTAACAATACAATGGACATATCCAAAAGCTAGTGGCTATCAAGCTAGCAAGGGGCAGATCAGGCAACTGGATACCATGCTGCGTTATTTGGGATTTCTGGGAAGCTCCTCCAAAGTCACCTTCAACAGAGGAAGACTGCAACTCACTCATGTGGACCCTCACTCACCACATCACCAAATCCAGATGGTTTCAGATTTGGATGGCAGCAGACTTGTATGTCTTCAGGACCTCACATAAACAGTCTCAGATCATATACTGAGGGGGAGGGTCACATAACCTCTGTGACCACAGCTGTGGAAAGAAACAATTCCTCACAGGCTGTTTCCCCCTCACAGTGTCTCAGATGACTCAAATTCTTGCCAAAACCTGGAAACAGACAGATCTTTGCAGATACCACACTGCTGTTGTTCGATGGGCTCTATAAGCTGCCCTAATCACTGGTGTTATAGCTTTAGTTCCTTACATTTTAAGATATAGTGCACCTATAGGATTATTTTTGTTTCCTTGTTTATATCTTGTTCTCTGATGTAAAAAAAAAAAAAAAGGCTGAAACCACCATCACTTTTCCATTTTGCCGGACTCAAGCTACACTCTTAATTTTTGTGCATTTTTACTTCAGGTGTTTATTACACCTACCAAAAATTTCTTCATTCTAGTTAGGATTTTCCAAGCTGATCTACCTTTGAGAAACTTGGACTGTCCTGAATGAATAGTGGAACATGTACTTTAATTTCACGGGTCACTTACACTCATATTCAGGCGTGACATGATTCAATACTCATCATTTCAGAGACTGACCTTGCTTGTCAGAAAAATGTTCGAATAAAATGTGTTTAATCCTCGTTGCAAACAGAGACACAGAGCCCCGAGGGAAGGACTGGCTCCAGCAGCAGTGTGGCTGCTGTGCACTGTGACTGCATTCTGCACAGGGGCTGGGCTCTCAGTTGCACTCAGTTATCCTACCTGGAGCCATGGAATGCCAGCTGTGAAACTGCCCTCCCAGCACAATGGTATAAATTCTCCTGATGCAAAACCAACATTTTCCAAAAAGGAGTTTAACTTTAGATTCCACAAAGCCTGCCTACAAAGAGCTTAGTTTAATTACCCAGGGGACTTTTTGATGTCTCAGGATATCTATGACTATACTTGTTCAGATAATTTAGAGCGTGAGAATGTGACAGATTGTGTACAGAGATGTGGAAACTCCTGAGTAACTGCTTGCTTGGGCTGATGTGGACAAGCAGAGGCCCCTGGGGCCCCCAAACAGCCCAACCCAAAACTGCAGTATTGTGCCTCAGTGCACAGTTACCCTGCTCGGCATTTTGGAGGTAGCTCACCCAGGGCCTGCCCCACTGTCTGTGTGGTGACAGACCAAATCCTTTACATCATCTCTGGCCCTTCAGCAGATCTGCTCTTATCTCTCTGTTTCACTTCGTCTGCTCCTATCCCATGATGGGAATTCTCTGCTGTCTTCTGTCCCTGAAGCAATCCCGCGAGACTTAAAAAGAAATGTTCTATTAGCTTTCAGTCCTGGGTAATTTTCACCAGGTGTAATTACAGCCTGACTTCTCTCCATTCCCCCTGAAATTTTGCTTTGAAATTGTCTGACACTACTTCCTATTAGAAAAGCCATTTTACTTCACTTGGGGTGACTTCAGAAATGAGTAAAGTGATTTCTAAATGCAGCCTGCAAATGCTTTCAGCTAAGGGTTACTCTGGGTTCTTTCTTTATTTTTTTCCAGAAAGAATGCAGTGGATTTGTCAGTCAACAAAGGAGATGGAAATTTAGGCTTTATATGTACACATCAGAGAGGAGTCTGACTCACAAAGGGAAAGGTGAAATAATTCCTTCTTCTTTGAAAGCTGACCTTTCCTCTGGCAATGTAAATCCAATTACAATAACTGCTCTGATTTCATTGCAGTACCACTGGGAGCACTCTAAATCCATAAAATAAATTAGCATAAACACAAAGCACACATGACAGGTATATGAGAAAATGTTCCAAGTTCTTTCTGTGCAATATTAATATGTTATTTATCAAAGCTGTGAGTGAAGGCTCACAAGTGAGGGATGAGTGTTTTTAGCTACATATGACTTGTGATAGTTAAAGAACAAACATTGCTGCTTACTGTTAGGAGAGTGTTCTTTCCAGACAACTTAGTAAAAGAAGAATTTCTACTCCCTGTCCATCATTGAGATTAATTCAGATCCTATTACATAAGCTCTTTGGAAACATATTTTCTCTATTTCTGTGACCTACACTTGCGATACTTTTAGATTTCATGTTGCAATATAAAAATTTTAGTTTCTTCTAGAAACTGATTATAAAACTCTTGATAGAAAAGACTGTACAACACATGCAAAGATGTATAGTTACCTTGGTTGATAACAAATGGTAATAACAAAAAGTATGAAAAAAATCAAATAAATGCCCATGTCTGCAAGTTACTTGCAAGACCAATGCTGTGATTATTTCTTAATAAGAAATTACATAAAAGGTGATTTTATCTTTAAGCTGTTAAAAATATATTTGTTGATTCTTAAGTCTAACTTCAGGCAAGGCTTGAACTTTAATTGTTGCCACTGGGTGAATGCATAATTATTGCAATATACAGGTAAGATATTTTCTGATTAATTTCTATTACAGTTCATTTAGGAAGTCTGTTATTAAACCTAGTTATCAGGATAACATCTGAGATTGTTACAAATACATATCATACTAAATCATACCAAATGATAGAATGACACATTATCAAGTTAACAAAATATAACATTTTATGTCTTTGAATGAAGAAAAACTGGACATCCACTGAATCTATTCAAGACTGGTTTAATCATATACAAAATGTCACGTTTTGGATTAATTTATCAGAAGGAATAGAAACCGGTTCCTTTCTGAAACTTTCATTTCTACATCAGCTCATGATTGTGATCAATGTCTATGCTGAAGTGAATGGAAACATTTCCATGTGTGAACCAAAGGCAGCTCCTGTCAACACTAGGTCAGGTCTGTCTCCTGGGGGGAGGGGTGGAGGAGCAGGAGCAGCTGGCATAAGCTATTTACAAATGCTAGCTGTGTACTCTGTGTAGAAATGCTGTTTCCTGTACTTATCACCTGCACGGAGCGTGGGTCAGTCAGCGCTGCTGGGCAGAGCTGTCAGCTCCCAGCAGGCAACAAATGAATACTGAACAGCACCTTTTAGCTCAATACAATTCAGACACCAGCAGATCCTCTACTTGGTCTCTGGTGTAGCAATGTGTCTGACTTAACTGGCTAGAAAATCTTACTGCAAGGTTCTTAATGAACAGGACAGTTTTAACAGTAAAGGAGTGATGGTGCTGACAGAAAGAACTGCATCCCACTTCAGAACACTGAACCCTAAGAAAAAGGGAGAAAATCTGTCTCCTTCAAATTTCTTATCCATTGATCCAAAATTGCTAAGTACATTTGAATAATATGTTTTTCTAGGAAATAAAAGAACTGAGCTGAATTCCTCGCTTCATGCCACCATGGAAAGGAAGTGGAATTGTTGCAACTGGTGAATAAATCAGTGTACCTGCCTGTACTCATATTGTCTACCTTGAAAGCATCAGAGGTGGAGAACTGTGGGTTTTTTAATGCGGCCTCAGATAGAGCTGGAATGGTTCCTGCAGGTGAGACAGGTATGGAATCCTGATTTGGGAGTCCCAAAGCAGCCTGGCTGGAGACTGATATCGTGGCAGGCTTGTATAAGCCATTAGCTGCAAAAGAAGCCTCAAGGATCGGGATGCAGAGTGTAGCTATGCTCAGCCTGTGTTGCTACCTTTGAATTAAAGAATGTGAAACTCCTCAGAGAAGGAGAGGTTATGCTTGCCCAGATGAATTTGTATATGGCAACTCAGCCAGCAACAGACACGTTCATAATAAAATCAGACAAGTTACAATCTTAATATCCCAACAAAAGCCATTGGGGCTTCCATCCCCAAATCCTGTTCCCCAAAGCAGCATCTACTGTCCACAGTGTTTATCATTGTGTTGAATGCAGGATAGTAAAGAGAGGTGATGCAGGAGGGTCAATGAAAACTGATTTAACAGAAGAGTGTTGCCACCATGGCATTTGACCGTGACATTTAGTTTAGATATAGCACATAGAATTTGTTTATTTTACTTGTACAATCTCAGGTAAACATACAACTTTGTGCAGGCTGCTTGCTTGTACAAAATTGCAAAGCTGTTTTTGTTATGTTATCTCTGAGTTTTCATTTACTAATTTCATATTTGTAATATGAATATTGCATATTTCACTGTCCTCTCTCTTTCCATCTTGTACATCCCTTTTCCTACATATGTGTTAGGTATTTTCATCCCAACATTTTTGCAGGAGACAGAAAAAGCAGTACTTCAGTTGTAAAATATTTTACAACTCTGTTTTTATTTTTTTTTCCTGATGTACTAAAGTAATGCGCTCTCAGAACTCTCTGGCTAACCTTAATAAATAAATTATGAAAATAATTCAGATTATAAAAAAATGTCCTGCGCCCGAATAAAGCAGTTTATATTAAATTCCCCCTGAATTTCTGTGGCCTGGGACTGGTGGTTTGGTTATGCCCCTGAAGCAGAGGCTTCAGTTGACCAAGTTGGCTGTGCTGGAGGACACTGAGCAGGAAGGCAGCCTTTCAGTCACAGCCTTTCTGAGGACAAAGGCCAACTTGCTGCCTCTGCCTTGCTGAAGACAAGTGAGCCCATCCTGACAGCCCAGCAGGACTCCTGACAGGCAAGACAGTGGGAACAGCTCCTTGTCCAGCTCAAGTGATGGCAAAATAAGTGGTCCAGGCTAATGTAGAGGAGAGTTGACTCCATTTCATTTGTAAAGCTTTTGCCTTTGAACTCTCTAATTAAAAGAAAAATATTTAATATATCGACACAAGGGCAGATACATATTAACATTTCAGAGGCGATTAAGGGAGCTATCAAGACAAAGATATTTTAACAGAAACATTTGGAGGTAATGTGTCATTGGAATAACAGTTCTGCTAAATACTAAGCATTAATCTCCAGGAGTAAGAGATAATTAGACCAGCACATATATATTACCTAGTGCACATAGAAAGTCGATTAGCTGATTGCCAGCCTGCTAACAGAAACAATGTTATCTTATTCACACATTTGCTGCTTTATTAACATTCAGCAGGAAGAAAATGGAAATGATACCATAAAATCCTCAGTTTGCATTCAGGTGTACCAACTTCTATAAAGTCTGTGTGTTTCAGACATCCATGCTAAACAGGTCTTGTCCGTGCTGCTTGGGAGCCAAATGCTATAAATCTGCAGAGGAAACATCATTAAAGCTAGATATTTGTGAAGTAATTTATTACTCTAACCTGATAGATTGCTCAGCATAATCTTGGCTTATTTGGACACAGTTGGTATCACTTATCACATGGTCTCTGGCTTCCTAAGCAGAAACAACAAATGAACATTTAAAATTTCAACATTACAATGAAGACATTAGTATTCCTGTCTCTAAGGAGTTTCCTAATGGAGTCAACTCCAGAGAATACAAGAAACTGGTGGGGGAGGCTAGAAATTGGATTTGGGGTGTGTTAGGTACTCTGGGGCAGGCAGTCTTGTAAGTGTCCATCCTATGGTAAAGAAAACTTTTATCTTCAGTGACAATGAGGGATTTATTTAACATTTAGCATGGAGCAAGAGTAAACACACACACATAATTGCGCCACAGAGGTAGTAAATAGACTGCAAATTTCAGTCTGATTTTACTTCACAGTAGCTGAATAGCTGTACAGTAGCTGCACAGTCAAGGGGCAAAGCTGAAGATGACAATGGTGCATATATGCATTTTGCCATTTACCAATTTGCCCTCTGGGGAGAATGCACCTTGCATGTGAGCTGCTAAGTTCCACTGAGTTTGGCTCTCCAGAGCTGGTGAACAGCATTGGCAGCTGCTGGCTCTTCCTGTTTTCCTCTCTGCAGGTAGGGCTCTGCAGCCTCTTCTGTGGCAGCTGTGGTGATGAGCTGCAGCCGGGCAGGTGCTTTGGTGAGGCAGAGCAAGATGCTTCCCACCAATGCAGGATCTGTAGCTCTGGGAGTAAGGTGTTGTGAGGATGGCTGAGGGAGAGAAGAGTATAACATCATAATCTCTGGCATTTTGGCTTTGAGGAGTAATGTGATTCTGGAGAAAATTTCCTGATGAACTTGCCAGTTGCATATTGGTTCATTTTGCAGAGTGAGTCTGTTGTGATTGCAGCTTCTCCAGAAGAGAACAGCCCTGCAGATTCTACCAAAGGTAAAAATCAGCCCCAAGTAGAGAAATAAGTCTCCAGACACATGGCAAGTCTCACGTACATGCCTAGCAGGAATGTTTGGTCCAGGACAGCACACTAAATGTCATCTGAATTTAAACTTCCAGATCACATGTGCTGAAGCAGTGAGGAAATCAGCACTAACTGCTTCAATTTACTGATCGGCTCCTACGGTACTGTGTTACTGGTTAATAAAGAAGCAGGCAGTGAAACCTAGGCACAGTATTTGTAAGAATTCCCTTGAGAAGAACAGTTTTTATGTGCAAAGAGATATATGGTAGAGAAACAGAGTGGAACGTCAGAGGAGGGCTCAACAGGCAGGGACATCACAGATTGTGGACTGGGTAAATGGGCTGGGGGCAGAGACAAGTCAGTGACTGGCCCAACAAAGGACAAGCACTGTCTACATGGCCTTCGGCTGTGTTTGACTTTCCAGAGGATGCCTGTCACCTTTGGCAGCCCTGGGCCCTGACTCACCCATGTTCTGTTCCTCACCAGTTCTCTTGAGAAGGTCAGTAGCTCAAGTGATCCCTCCCGTGTCCCCACGCCTTGTACAGCCAAGGTTGCAGATCCGTGGGCTCTCATTTCTCGCTGGGTAACATTTTGGCCTGCAGCAACAAGGAAGTGGGCAACCCTCCTGAACAGAGAGTGCATTTTAATGACCAAATAGATGAGGCTGCTCAGTGCTCGCCCAGGAGCCTTCCAAGGAGGGACAGCTGTAAGCCCAGGCAGACAGGCAAAGCCAGCTGGGCAGGAGCCGTGCAAAGGCTGTGTGCTTGCTGGCTCCTTGGCTGGAGCAGCCATTGTGCTGCTGCTCCATGACAGCAGCTCCTGAGCACTGCTGCTGCCCAAACGCCAGGAAGTTACATGTAATAAATTAGCAAGTTATCTCACCAGAAGTCTTCTGCCTTGATTTTGCACACTGTCATCAAGTATCTTGCAGTTTACTACTAGGCCAAACATGAACCATTTATAAAACTACAAGTGGTTTACACATCTTGATTCACTACACAACTCACAAAACTTAATTATACTACTTAACCTTGAAGAAATTAGATAAAATTTTATGGATTTTTGTTTCAATGCTTAGGGTAAAAATCAAAAATCCAATTCCAATTTGTAGCAAAAATGACATCCCTATTTTAACAGGTATTCGTCAAGGAAGCCGTACAACAGAAAACCATAAGGTTTTAATTATAACTGTTTAAAGTCCAGGGCTAGAACCTCCAAAGGAAACACTTGGTCTGCTAGGAAAAAGAGGGGCATGCCTGCATGGGACTTTTCATCTGTCCACATTTCCTCTATTTAGTTACCCAGAAATTCAGTGTAACATAAACCTGCATCTAGATCATAAAAGGAAAATATGAAAATAAATAGCTCTGGCTTTAGGTCTGAGTGTCGCTTTCCAAGACTTTTCTCTTGGATCTGCCCATGGTTCCCATCATGTGGTTACTTTAGTATGAAACTGTTTAAACAAAGACTTACAGCAGGAGACCAAACTTCTGGCCTCCCCAGAAGTTGAGTAGAAACGGATGATTTAGAGCAGATTAGGCCAAGCCAGCAACTCTTATAAATAAAGACAGGCTTGCAGAGAAACACTTTGACTGCTGCTGTGGGACATCTTGACAAACCTGTGGCAAAAAGGGTTAAATAGACTTCTGAAAAGATCTTGAATATAGAGGGAAAAGTACCTGTCTTTTATATCGTCTGTGTATATAAACTGTACTGCTGGCTGATGTTCTCTTTCCATAAGAGGGAATTCCTTGATTTCACATGGTCATATGGAGAGTTTTCAAGGAAGCCTGGTGCCAGGGAACTGCATCGGGACAGAGGCATTGGGTATGTTCAGTGCCATTCCTTTTACAGCCACCACGTGTCTAGCTGAAAGGTTATATTCATTGTCCCAGCTCTCTCAGCTTTTCCTAATAGGAGAGGTGCTCCTGTACCTCCATCACCTTTGTGGCCCTTCATGTCTTCTTCCTAAGCAATAAAATACTCATGATATTTAAATCTTCTCCCAGAAGCTCCCTTGACACTTCTGCCACTTCTGTTTCATGTGAAGCATCCCATGAAGAAACCTGGAATACCATGGTTATACCATGGAATACCAGGTTTCTCCCAGCTTTGTTTATTTGGACCATTTATTCTTTATAGCTAGTCTGAATCTAGATATATCCTCTTCTAGATTAAACTCTCTTTTAAACCCTCTTCTAGTTTAAAACCATTACTCCTTGTTATATTGCTACAGACTCTATTAAAAGTCTGTCTCCATCTTCCTTATAATTCCCTTTAAGTACTGAAAGGCCACAATAAGATCTCCCTGGAGCCTTCCCTTCTCCTGACTAATAATTTATTCTAGACATCTAGTCACTCCTTTATATTGTTCAAGTCTTTCCAATAACAGGATAAATCTGTCAATGTGAAGTCCACAGGACTGTGCATAGAGGACAAATAGTACAGAGTTTTCTTAGCCCCCATTGTGGCACATCCTTTTTCCAAGTTTGCATGGATGAACACATCCATCACTTCGCAAAAGAAGTTCCTGAACTGCTCTCAGAAACTCTTTTCCTCAGCAACAAAATGTACCCATCTGTCTCCTCCGCTGTGCGCCTCAGGGTCTGGGCACAAGCTTGTTATTCCAGAGCAGGAACTGGTAAACTGCCAGGGGGTTATTGCCATGGCATAGAGCTCTAAGAGCAAAAACTGGTATAATCTTCTAAGCGTGTATTTCTCTTTACAGCCAGCCATCTGCAGTGGAGTGGGTTATGGGGTGCTTTTCTGTGAGTCATGCATTCCTCTTTCAGGGATTTATTGTAGCCTTTGCTGTCCCTGGATGTGTTTGTGGAAAGCCAGACTGGTGACTGCTATGAGCCCTGTGATTATAAAGCAAAATTAGTTAAGCAAGAGTCAGTAAACTTCTTTGCTCTCCAGAGCAGCAGGAGGCCCAACAACTTCTTTCAGCTGAAGCTGGCACTGCCACCAGGCAAATCCATTCTGTGAACAAACAGCAAATCAGTAAAGCATTAAAAGACAGAAGCATCCAAAACCACTGAGGACAACAGGATTGGGAGCATTTCCTTGAATCTGACCTGCAGAACCCTGAGATCCTCAATGATGTGGCAATCATTCATAATTATTTTTGCTTGTACAATGTTGTAATACAGTTAAAAATGCTAACAGCTTGGGTAATAGCAAAACCTGAAGATTTCTTTCTTGTAAATAAAGTATATAGAATGTTTTGCCATTTGTTACAGTCTGTTTACAGACAGAGTGAAATATTCATCATTAGAAGCCAGAAAATATTGGAAGGTGTCTCAAAAATTACTGTTGTGTTAAAAACTCCCAATGTGCTCTGTGGCATGTATTTAAGCAGAATGACTTGAATGAGAAAAAATGTTGCATTTGAAAGTCAAACATTCCTTGATCAATATTCCACAATGATTCTGTCAGAATTTTTTTTTTTTTAAGGGCTTTTTCTAATAGGAGGAGAATTGAGAGAGCTTTCCTGCAGAACCCAAAACCATCCTCACCTGGTTTTGCTGGCAGGTAGTGCCCTATGGCATGCTCTCAGCTTTAGATTAGGTAGTTTAGACACAGCTGCAGTAGCTTTGAGAGAAATTGCTTTACTTTCTTGTGCTTCAGTGTCTGTAACTGAAGCTGGGGATGATGATGAGCTCTTCTGGAGCTTCTTGAACCCTCTGACTGAAAGGTTAAAGATGGGTTTTCAGTATTCCTATTAATACTCTTCTGTGATTGTGATGTGAAGGCGAGAACTTTCCCCTATGCAGTGCTAGGTCAAGTGTGTTTGAAGTTGTCTTCAGTTCTTGTTCAGTAAGTGGCTTTAGGAGCCTGGGCTCATGCTCTCAGACTTCGCTTTTCATTAGTGCTCCTTTTGATGCAAGCCTGAGAGGGCAGTGACAAGCTTGCTTCAAACAGAGATGCAATTCCCCCAGCGCAATGTCTCTTACAGCCTTCAGGCTCTAACCCTGCTGAACTTTTAAGTGGCAGATAACCTGGTGGCTGGGACAAACAATAGGAGTTTCATCTCTGCTTTTCTTCCCTCTGGTCCAGTGCTGGCTTTGGGAGCCAGCTCTGGAGATACAAAGGAGGTACAAAGTGACTGTCAGCTATCCTGTGTCCCCAGCACAGAGATTAATTCTGCCCCGGGTTTTAGTGCCAAGCAGTCATAGGAAAGTACAATGCAGAATAGAGCTCCCATGATCAGGGCCTGACTCACTGACAGTATCAACCCAGCAGGACCAGAGCATCCTCACCAGCAGGCTGAGCATCGGAAAATGCCAGTGGAGTCAGAAAGACGTGTAACATGGATGGGCTGGGTTTAATGAATGATACTGGGAAATGAAGGGAAAAGAAATTATGAATTATAGCTCATTTACAAAGTATGGAAGATGACCATTTCTATGCAAGATGCATATTTACATGTATATATCGAATTTTTAGGTGTACAGTTGATATATATAAATGTATGTTTGTGTATGTGTACATTTACTCAGTATAGCTGAATGTTAGTAACATCAATACTAAAATCATTATTGCATTAGAAAAGTCCCCACAGAAGCACTTCTCTAGGTGGTGTGAAACAGAAATGGCTGATCTCCTGCTGGGTTTACACAGCCTAAATATAGCTCAAAAGATGTTTCTGACACACTTGTCACCCTTTTTGGTTGTCAAATGTACTCTGAGTAAGAGTACCCTGGAGAAAGGAGTTTCTGTGCTCTCAACACGCAGTCCTATTTCCTGTGAAGAAAATGGGAAAGCAGCCTTGAAGAATGTGAGTCATCAGATCTGTCAAGCTGAAACCACTAGGCAGCAGCAAGGCAGATGGAGATGTAAATGCAATCCAGGCTGAAGAGACATTTAAAAAATGTGGCATTGTCTCATCTTTCTCATCTTTGGTCATTCAGTTTGAATAAAGTCCCCTTTGGTGGTAGGACACTGAAATGTTCCTTTCAGTGCAGCAAAGCAGTGTTTGCTGTGTGCCTGCATCAGTTACCCACCCCTGTATGAGCCAAGGGTAAGGTACACTTGCTCTCTGCTTGTTTTTCCAGTGAAACACCATGTCTGGGCCACCATCCCGCCCTCAGCAAGCAGTTACTGTGCCTACACTCGAGCTGGGTGTCCAACATTGGCAGCCTCCAGCTGGTCAAAGACATTGGTGCAAACCTGCTGGAACACAACATGTAAAAATGAGTAAAGTGGGTGTTCTCTGAGTTGAGCTTATCCCAGGGATGGGGAAAGATATGTGACTTCCTTTCTTTAAGTAGGTCCAGTCAAGTCTAATATTGATTTCCGCAAGGACAGCAACAGATCCTAAATCAATAGAAGCCAGCAGTATAACAGAGAATGACAGTTTGTCCACACAGACTTGAGTCCTGCTCTTGAATGACTAGGCAACATGTGTACCTTAGTGGGCAACTCTTCCTAGGACACACCACCCTCATCAGACCAGTAAAGGTACATGCCTGAGAACCCAACTCTGCATTTTCTGCAAAATTAAATTCCCTCCAGTTATTGAATTTTGCAGTTTTCAAAACACTACAGAGTTCAGATCCTTAGTTTTGAGACAATCTGCTTTGCCTGACACTGGTACTTGCATATATAGGTGTATCACTTCAGCTACAGCTGACCTACGTAACTGTACCAAGTGGAGAGTGAATGGGCTACCCCAAGGATCCCCCACACATCTGTAACACTGTCAGCTGAGCTGCAGCAGCCAGCAAGAAATTCATCACACTGCCTACTCACAATTGGAAGTACAGTGCCATAAAGGAGTTACATCACTTTAAAACTGGCCTCAAGAGTCCTGTTCATTCACCTTGCTTTTATTAACAAGTTCATGATTGTCTTATGGCAATTTTCCATATTTTTTTCTAGTTATTTATTGGTGTCTAACAAGTTCTGAACTATAATGGTTTTAATTCATCTAAAAAATTGCAGCGAGGCATTTGACTCATCTCCAGAACCTATGTGTTATTGCTTTCAGGTGACTCTGAGTGACTGGCAGTAACCCATCAGGACAGGCACAGACCTTGCCTGCAATCCTGCCACAGGTGATGCTGCACTCCTGTACCTTGGGTAGAATGAGACCCAGGCTATGCAGGTGCAGATTTGTTATTTAAAGTCACACCAGGGCCTTTTCCCAGGGCTGGAAGGAGACATGCCAGCAGGAGCTGTTGCAGCCCTACCTCCCAGCAGCCCAGGACCAAGCTTCTTGTCGCTCATCAGCTCTGTGCCACACTGCTTCAAGACCTCGGGGTGTTACAGCCAAGCCCTCTAGCTGTCCCCAGCCCTCGGCCCAGCCTGCAGTACCTGTCCCATGCCTTGCTGCCATTATGGTTCTTGAGCTGTTCTGGCCAAAGAGGCCGTGCAGCTGGGCACCACTGAAGTAATGTAAGGGGGAGTGGTGGCTTTACATTATGTAAATTACAGGTCCTGCATACTGCTTATCATAACATCCCCACTGCATTTAACTATGTTTGATGCACTGAACTTTGCTTGGATGGGCCAGTCAAGCCCTGCTATTGTTTCCCTGATAACCTGTGATCGATGTCTTAAACAACGCATTTTTGTGCCAGATTAGGTGAAAGGCTGTTTAGAAGCATATCCTGCAGAGGTGGGGTAATGCTTTCCATCATACCAATTTCCTCTCCCCCAATAAGGTAGACAGTGTAAAACTCCCTCCCAGGGGAGGTGTTTGGCCTCCTGTATTCACTCATAGGCCTGAAGGTTTTCCTCCCTAAGGAGGCACAACTGGCACAGTTAGAAGCAAGGCCAAAGAAGCAGTCATGTCATTAGAAGGGGCCACAAACGATCCCAAAAGACCCCCGAAGAAAACCCCTCCCCAGGGGAAGTACTGGGGCATTCCCACATCAGCCTGAATGTATATAAACTGTCAAGCTATTTGTTGTGTGGGTCCTGACCCCAACAGATCATGACTGCCATGATGACTCCAACCACAAACATCGACATTGCAAGAATCAAGTATTTTTGCTGGATCCATGGGTGGTGACATCTTTCCTCCCCACTATCTACTCTTGTCCTTTCCTTCTCTTTCTTTCTTCTCCTTATATATTTTGTCGTAGTTTTATAATTGTATAGAGAAGAACCAAAATGGCTACGTACCTCCTTTCCAGTGCAACCAAACTGTTTTAAGATAAACTTGCCTTATGTACGTATGTTCAGTGCCATTTCACTCAAATCCACCCCAAGGGACCTATTGACAAGAACTTCAGTTACCCTGCTTTAGAGGTCAGTCGTAACACTAAGCTAGGAAGCAGTACACATTAAAATATTCAGAATAATAGGCATTTATTTTCAGTGCTATTTTCATTAAATATTGGTATAATATATCCATGTCTGAGGTAATAAATTAAAAATAAACTCAAGATTTCAGTCCCATATTTGTGCTGCATACTTTTTTCTACCATTATACATAATTTTGAAGCAAACACACACAGTCTGTAATTTTGAATGCAGCTAGGAATATTATTTTAACACAGTCACTTTTTTGTTTCACTATAATTTTTCTGAGAATGGTTATTGCATGATACACTTTTAATAGACGTTTTAGTTATACTAGAGTTTTCTATTGAATCACACATACCGTAATTATAGGAAGATGGGCATGAAGATGTGCTTTGAGCCAAGGATGGCAAATACTGAATCAGTGATGGCACATACTGCAGGATTATTGTCTGCCTGCACTAGAGCCCAGATCCAGAAATGCCATTTCAGTGTGTGCTTAGCTTTAGACATGAGTCATTTCAGTGTCATCCATGGCCTTAATTTTTGCTGAATCAAGGACTAGCCAAATCTGCAGAACTAAATTAACAGACTTCTTTAACTGTGTGTTATTTGAAAACAGGTTTGCTGGTTTCATATTTTGTAATGTATTTTGTAATGACCTCCTTAAGATTTTTCGTATCAGTGAAGCACCCATGAAAGTTTCTAACCTGGTTCATAAATACACTGTGAAAAAATAAGCAGCTACAATGACTCTCTTCTACACATTTTGTTAAAAGTAACACCTGGTTTGAAAAGTTATTAAAGTAATTTTTTCCATGGTAAAATATATTTAAAAAAATAAACTCTTAATTTAATCATCTTCCATCAAACATATAAGCATGTTAAAGGGCAGGGCATACTTCAGGTATTTTCATTTATAAATGCAAGAGATTGAGTGTATCAATCTTTTTGCACTTAAATGCTGGTGGTAGTAAGGCCCTTTCAGCTAAGTCTCCATCAAGCCCAACATCAGTGAGCTAAAGAAACAAACAAACACAAATTTTGCTTGCATATAACTTTTCCATAATCCTGAATTAAAAAAAAAAAAAAATCATCCCTGCTTAAAAAAGAATTCTTATTTAACTGCTGCCATTAAAAAAGTATACCTCACCTCCATATTAACTTTAATCAGTGATTCTGAAAGCAAAGGATTAAAACACTCACTAAAATTGCTGTGGCATGCCATTAGACTCTTAATGTTCATAAATTGTGCTAATTCCCATTTAAATCAGGAAGCTATAGTCTGGAGTTAGAGCTAATGGTTGTCTTAGTGTTAAAGGTCTATTTCCACCAGATTTTCTTTATTCTATTTTGCAAATGACCGACAGTGCTTATGATGTGATCCTGAAAAACCGTTTGGTGTTATTACCAGAAGCTATAGTCTGTGAGAAAACTCTCCATGCTCATGCAGCGAGTTGCATTGCTGGGGGACCAGGGCCAGCACTGCCGTGGCCATGGGCCCGGCCCGAGGTTGTCTGGGCCTTCAGTACTCCACCGAGCTCACGATGGCCATCGGCTCGTCAAACGTCGCCAGCCTGATCTGCTTCGGCGTCGGGATGGAGAGCATTTCCCCGGCGTCAGTCGGTGAGTGAATCCCATTGTCCATTATGTTTGAAACTTCCTCCTCGTGGTCCTCGTACAGCGTGTTGATGTGCAGCAAAGGGTGGGCCGGGTTGCAGCTCAGTGCGGGCGTCGGCTCTGGCTTGACCTGGTTCAAAGCCATACTGGTGGCAGCAGCAGTTGTGGCTATGTGGTTGTGGTTACACGTGACGAAAGCTGCAGCAGCAGGCACAGTTCTGCATGTCTCAGATGAGTATAGGATCTCTTTTGCAGGATGAGGGGTATCTAAAAGAGAACAAAAGAGCCAGATAAAGGACAGGGAGTCTTTCACTCTTCCAGCCTATCAGTGAGGAGTGTCCTGAACTAATAAAAGTCATTTGGCGGTCTTGGCACTGATTTCAGTGGGATCAGAAGTGGATCCCAAACTGAATTTCCTCGGGATCCTTTGAGAAATCCAAACAGGACTTTCTCAAAACAACAGGGTTGTAAGCTCAGGGAAACAGGACAAACAAGAAATGGGGTTTGTAAATCTCTCTTTTTTATGCATGCTCATGCTTCCTCATGTGAATGGTATTTTTGTAAAATGAAGAAAAAAAAAACCAACTGAAAAGTATATTATTCCCCTCTACAGTGTGGCCAGTGTTTTTTAAACATTATGATTTAATGTTTTGACAAATGTAATGACTATTGAAATCCACAAGATGGAATACAAAAGGCACTGATATTTTCAATGGGAAAAAATAGTGGTTACACATAGTAAACCACTTGTCTTTAGAAAGAACTCAGCAATTTGACATAAACTGAAGTCTCTTTCCAGAAATTATAACATTACCTTACCTGATGGACTGCAATGTAGGTCTAACTCAAAAACAAAGTTGAAAATTTTTAATGTGAATGGGGAGTCACAGAGCCCCAAAACTCCAGTAATTATTTTTTGCCCTTAAAATATTCAAGCACTAATTTAGATGAAGGTAATTGAGACCAGAAAACCCCAACAGTTTCGAGGAGTTGAAATCAGAGCAGGTGACTGTATAGGGAATGCTGCAGAATAGCTCACATGCATATTGGGGAGTTGGAGGGCTCTAAGGAGCATAGGGATTTGGAAGTGACAGAAACTTTTATACCTCAAATCACTTCTTTGCTGGGCAGTGGGGTGACGGTAGATGTCAGTCTGTCGAAGCCCAGAGGGAGGTCTTAGCTTGTAATGAGATGAGAGCCATTGCTTTAAGTACGTACAGATTTTTCTGTAACTTCAACTGCATAGTCCTTCTTTCTTATGTCAGTAGCTTACAAAAATAAACAAGAAGATATCTGTCTATCAGTTTATCTACTAATCTGTCACTTTTCTTAAGGTTCAAATGGCTTTCCTCATCAGTCTAGCACCTAGCAATTATTGATATATTTGAAACTCTCCTTTGAGTTAAGAAAGGGACAGGCTTTACATGACACACAGAGGAAACTAAGGAACAGGAAGAGCATCTCCTGCAAGGCCACATGGGAAGGGAATGGCAGAAATCACCAATCCCTGCCCAGCACCCAAGCTTCAGACCATCCATCCTCTAGTCCACATAAGACACAGGGCAATTTAGTGTGCGTGAAGAACAGTGTCAATGAGCTGAGTTTTGATTTTCTAACATGCCAACCTCTAAGAGTTGATAGTTTAAGAGATATTTTTTCCACAGGCAGTTTTAACTGCCATTAGTAGTCTCCCACACACTCCTAAGGTGCTATTACTGTTCCGAGTACTGGTCATCTACCATGGCACATTCCATATGACTTAAAAATAAGGCAGATTTGAAATGTGCCAGGTGCTAGTGGAGCAGGAAGGGTAGCATGGAAGCCAAACGCTCATTTCCTCGGCAAGGCATGACCACATTTGTAGTTATGAAAATCTGCTTACATTTGAAACATTACCCACACCAACAGCCTGCAGTCTGTTTTGTACAGCTCTACCTGTAATAATCCTTACCCTCCATACAGCTGTTAAAGAGAGAGAACCTCTATTTCTGAGGCCTGCAAGCTCTGAGGTTACTAGCTATCCCCAAATCTGGCAAGGTAGGTCAAACAGTTCCAATAAACTTTGAGTTCCTTAAGATTGCTATGTAAATTATGGTCTGTGGAGGTAGCATGGGCATTATGGCATACTGTACCTTTGAGAGAGGAGGTGACATGCACTACAACATTCTCTTCCTGGTTTAAAAATCCACCCTCTTGGCTTTTTGACGTAGGCATTGAGGGGATGGCTTGAACCTCTGGCTTGGGTTTTTTGCTACTAAGTATATATGGATGAACATCCAAGGAAAAGTGCCGTGTGTGCTTTTTTTCACTGCTTGTGCTTGGCATGGCGTTTGGCTCGCTCTTATGAGCGGACGATTGCTGTGAGGTTTTTGCAGCAGACTCCAACAAAGGAGCTATAAGGCTGTCTGTCGCTGTTTTTCTCCGCACAGGCTTCGGTTTATCAGGTTTGTGGTTCTCAACCTTCATAATGGCTAACTGCTCCTTGAATGGCTGGGGAAGGGGGTTGGTAGTTGGGATCCACTTCATCTTCTTCCTCGGTCTCTTAATGATGAGCTGCTCATTAGCATCAATGTCTGCTGGATCAACACTTGGGTCTATGGTTTGAATCCCTGAATCCCGCATGGTTGGAGTGGCATCGTGATTGGACTGGGCCAGTGCTGCGAGCAGCTGGCGTACCACATTGTCGTACATCAGATCGCTTTCATTTGTAATAAAATCCAGACGGTTCAATGATTTTATATGGTCCCTATTTTCATTACAAAACATGGCCAAAATATTGATATCACAAAACTGGGATTTCTGCCACTGTTTCTTGGTCTTTATTCCAACTTTGTTCAGTTTATCAAATATGAAGTTAGACTTGCGAAATATGAAGAGGTGAATCAAGTTGATGAGGATTATCAAGTTCATGAAGCAGAGGAGAACGATGTCTACACCAGCAATAATCCGCTGGAGCTGGACAGATGGCAGTTTACAGTTCACTCTGATGTGCAATTTGGAGCTGCTCGTTTTGTCTGGAGGCTCCCCTAGTGCACATGTAAATTCATTTTGCTTCTGTGTAGCATAGTAGGTGGACAAGTACGTGATTGGTATGATGCTTAAAAAGATGATGAACAGATGTCTTGCAAGATAAAGCTTAGCTAAAAAGTTACTTCGTCCTCTTCTTTCCAGATACTTCTCAAACAAGTTCTGCTCGGGGCTTTTTTCTTTCTCCGCATTCTCAATTATTTCTCTTTTCTCTCTCTCTGTTATCCCTGGGCCTTTGGACTGAATCTGTTTCTCTATTTTTGGTGCACGCCCTTCAGCTGCACGGTGGTAGCAGTTATCGATCTCCTGAAGCAAAAAATTAAGCTCTGAAGTCAGTCGAGTGGAGGCCAGAAATTCCCAGCCCAGAGCTGGAATGTACATTATCCCAGCAAAAGCCAGCAGTGCATAAGGTAGGAACTTATGCTCAAACAAGGAGGGCCAGTGGCTGGCATCAACTCCTGGCAAGGCATCTTTTAATTCTGTCCAACAATATCCTCTGGCATACAAGGCTTGATCGCGGGTGAAGTTGTGTGGTGTGTAACAGTATATTGGCTCCTCTGTATAACAGAGAGAAAAGTCACTGCTGTGCATTTAACCTACAAAAGGAGCTCTGGAAAATAAACATTTCAAATTATATCAATTTTATTTTACTGTATCTTTACATGACCATTAAGCCCTCCACATCAATTAGCCAGCTCAGGCTGCACACATCCTCACAAGCCCTAAGGCAAAACTATTTACCTGAAAGTTTTAGAATGAACCCGAGTTAGAAATGTCAGCAAGAAACACATATTTTAGTTTAATAAGCTCTCTGAAAACAGTATCTTAAGCAACTGTGACGTGAACTCTGTAAAGCTAAAAGACCTGATATTCGCTACAAAGTCAGTAGTTGATGATGTTCCATGCAAATGTTGAAATTTAGATTAAATTTAAGGTTCATCCCTGCTAAACATTCTTCTAAACATAAAAAAGTTAGATGTAGCTTAAGTCAGTATTTTTAATAATTATTAACAAAGTCAACTCATTTGATATGGTAGAAAAAAAAGAAATGAGACATACAATGATTTAGTCAATTGTATCCCTCTCAGCTAAAATTTTTGAATTAAAGTGTAACTGACCAGGACAGAATCTGGTGTGTTAACTATCATATGAAAATTTAGTTCTATACTTGAAACTATAACACTGGGTTTTTTACACAATGTGTAATTAAATGCAACTTGCCATCAGACAGTTTTATGGAAGAAACAAATACTGTGGATCAAGAAAGAAATCAGACAAAGCAATAGAAGAAAAAGTATAGCAAGGATTATTAAATCCATAGTGATGCAATTTTTCTCTCAGGAAATGTTTAAGTCATATTCTGTTGGAGAGTGGAAGGGTTTGTCAAAGAAAATCACACCATATACTTGTCTATTTTAACACTCCTTGCTAAACATTTGTATTTTACCATCGTCATCAGGATGTTGAGATAAAGGGACTTTTATCCTGACCCAGGAGATAAGTTATGTTCTTATATGATCAAATTTTTTCCAGCAATACATGGAAGAAAGAGAGAAAAACTTGTGAAAGCTAAAGCAGCATTAATTTCCCAAAGAACAATGACCATTATGAAGACACCCTATTTAGAGAGGAACACCATGTTTTCATGTTTTCACAGGTAGAACAAAGAGAATATATTTTACAGTGTTCTGGTACACTTTTAAGAAACTTTCCAAAATGAGACCTGTAGGAGGAGGCATGTTCTCTTGACTTGAGAATCACTCAAGAACACCAAGCCTGCTCCGGCTCTGAATGTAGTCTACAATTCACATCAAGAACAGCTCCCTAGAAGAGTGCAGTGGCACTGTTCTCTTAATAATAAAGAAAACAAATGGTATTGTATTGGTAACAATAAATAGAATATTAAAAATTAATAGACAGGCAACTTCCCCTAATCTTTCAGGCTTAACAAATAACTCCTTACTTGACCAGTTACTTTTCGCATGTGAGCAAATCAAAAGTTAGTTTTTTGGTGTGGAGGTATAAACCTCTTCCGTGACCTAGAGAGACTTACATGCTGAGATCTGCACAAAAATTGTCTTTTTTTAAAAATGTGATTCAATGAGGATTCTTCTCTAAAAATACAACCAACTTAATCAGAGTTGACAGAATAAATGTTGCTACTCAAGACAGCATGGAAAGTGAGTAAGCCCTGCAAATTCTTTAGTACGGCTTTTGAAGACTATTTTTAAATGATCTAACTTCAGACTCAGAGGAGAGCCTAAAGCACTCCCATTGAGACTATTTTTGTGTACTTACAGAATGTGTTACAAGAAGAAGGCTCGCTGACTCCCTTGGTTTCGGTAATTACATGCCCTCCCAACCCTACCCATGATGGGATGCATACAAAAAATTTATCTCCTACTATCGAAGACTTATTGTAGAATTCCCCAGGAAACTAAACAGATTCCTATGTAAAAATGTTCCCATGTGGAAAAAAGCAAGCTATGGCAAAGCAACATGCTATGTTTCTCATAAGCAGAAATTTTTTGAATGGGGTATCCCTGAGCCCAGTAAAACTTTCCAATTTGAAAGCAAGTTTCCTGTGGCATACATGGGTTCATTTCTCCTAGGTCTCAACATCACAAATACTTGGGAAAACAGCAGCAAGTATTACTACAAATCAGCCATAAGGATTATTTTTGGATTCATGCATCAGTTGCCACTACCAAATAAACTGAACACTTCTTTACGTTCTCTCCACCGAGACCCAAGAGCTAGGGCAACTTTTGCCAAAATTGTACATATATACAATGACAATCCAATATGTATTTCTTTGATAAATGAAAAAAAATGAAACAAATGAAAATATCTTAACATTTACATTTACATTGGACAGATCACTGAGAGACTAACTGCACTCTAACCATTGCCACTGCTTTGGTGAAAGGAGTCTGAAGAGTTTCACACCACCAGTATGGACTGACCAGCTGCATTACAGGCTACAAAATGAGGCTGTCCCAACCAGTAGGAAAAGCAAATGTCAATTTACAAGAATTTGTTCTCTTTTCCTCTGTTAAATATGTTTTTATCAATTGCCTGTGAGGTTGCAAAAGACCTCAAATTTATTTGGCCAGCTGAGCATGGTGTCCCATGCTTACTCAATGTTTTGCACCATGTTGATACTAGTCTAGAATTTTCTTTCCATATTTGTAAATTTGGCATGATTTTAATTGTACAACATGTAAATCCCAAGACCCTTCAGATGAAAACCAATCCTCTGTGGAGTCAGCGGGACTTCTGATACCTGATTGAAGTGGGAGCAGTGAGGTTGCAACACAATTTTATTCAAATGATATTTTCTAATATAAAATCATAGAATCACAGATTGGTTTGGGCTGGAAGGAATCTTAAGGATCACCTAGCCCCAGCCCTCCTGCCATGAGTAGGGATACATTCTACTAGACCAGGCTACTCAAAACCCCATCCAGCCTTGCCTTGAACACTTCCAGGGATGGGGCTGCCACAACCCTCTTTGCATTATCTTTGAGCCGTATTCCCTGTCAGAGAATGCCATAAATTTTGGTAAAGTTACTCCACAGGGATATTTAGCTTAACCCTCTCATCACAGGACCTGACTCACAAAGCATAGCACCACACTCGGAAGCTCATTCTTCTAGAAAATGGTCCAGACAACGGAGAAGAGAGAAATTCCCTTCTGAACTGATTGAAAGCAAAAGACTCATTTAGCTGTTGCCTGGACAAAGAACCTGTCTCTCTTCATCGACAAGAGGCTGCCAAGCAGGATCCACACCAGGTTTTGAGCTAGCTTTTGTGATTATTACTTCTTAGGCAACGGCAGCATTTAACCTGGCATTTAACAAACACCCTGAAGGTGTTTGATCCAGGTATAGTAGTGTACAGAACTGTTTCTTCTCTACTGCAGCCTGTGTCCATCACTAATTAATGAAAAAAAAAAGCACCATGTCAATAATTAATCCGATTTGTTATGAAAGTTGGCAATAACATATAGCTGGATCTTAACATGCAGATCTGAGGAGGACAGCAGAATAACAAGTTCTCACACATATAACTCACTTAGCTGTGAGACCCCTGCTTAATGCAGTTTCAAGAAGGCACAAAGATTTTTTGTTTGTTTGTTTTACAATGTTCTCCTGATAGGTAAGTAGCATTAAAAAAAGATTACAATGGTGTTAAAATCATAGCTCTGATGCTGGATCATGAAATATAAAAAATGTATTTGCTTTTAACTTCATATTCATAAATACAGAAAGTTTCTACTGATACTCTTCTTTCCCCCTGAAAATTCTTAATCAGTTTATGAAGGTCCTTTTTCATATAACCATTCCAGCCAGCATGAAACACAGCTGTTTCTTGAGATGTCGCAGTTTAATTGCATATAGCGTAACTGTTCAGTTGTGTAGGAAAATACAATGAAGTAATGTGTGTAGTGGGTTGATGGACAGGTCCTGTCCACAAAAACCTGTCCATGAACTCGCTACAGTTGCTGTAAAGAAAATTTTTTAAAAGCTTAAGGGAGCATTATTATGCCTAAGTGGATTGGTCATCCTCTCAATGTCATCTAGCCTAAAGCCCATAAAATAGTCTGTCCCTCTGCTCCTTGAAAGCTATACTTCTAATAATTACTGCATTGGAAAAAAAAAAGTCTTTGATGGTAATACATTATGGGTTTTTTTATATTAACCGAAGCCTAAACATGAAGAAGAACACGCTAAGAAGCTTCATTTCCTTTTTTTTCAATATGTCAGATGTTTACAACAATTGCACATAAATACATTTTATCCTGCTCACTACGTGCCAAAGTAGCTTCTAGAAATCCACAGAACTATCCTCTGGGATAAGGTATGAGATCTCACTGCATTTTTCAGACATGCAATCAAGACTAAATAATCAACACAGAATTACTTAGTTGTGTAATATAACTGATTGTGTTATGCCACTTGAAAAATTAAAAGCCCTTGGCAGCTAAGTTTTTTCACATGCTCCATTCTGCACCATCTCATCCTATCACTTTAAGTATTACTTAGATGGAGGGAAGTGACTCGCAGGAGGTACTGTGGTACAGAAGTCATACCTCAAGGGAATTGAAGTGCATGGCTGCAGAAGACACTCAAGGTAGGGAGAGGGATAAAGGAAGGGGCTGTGCTCAAAAATACTCTTTAGAAAGAATCTAAACAGACAGTATGGAAAGGAGTGAAGTCAGAGTACTGAAGGTAGGAGCTGTCAAGTCAGCTGCTTTTAGAAAAGGCTTGTAGAAATGCTTGTGGGCTTCCTGCAGGCACATGCTCCCACTCCTACTGTTCCCAATCCAAGGTCAGCCACCTCCTTTCAGTGGTTCCCCAACCTCCATGTACTTCAATATACATTCCACTGCACTCTTTGTGAGGCCCTGAACTAAACACCGTTTTTCAGGCTGCAAGTACTAGACATGAAAATATGTTAGAAAAATAAATCTCCTGTTAAATTTCAAACTGGAGTTCTAATACTCCAAGTTCTGGATTCCTCAGGAAAGGGGCTGGAATGCTGAGGTTTGGGGTTGGAACACCTGTAAAGCTTCTCACTACAGAAGTGAATCACAGATCTGGAAATGGAGTTACCATTGGAAAAATCTGATGGCTGCTGTTCCTACACCACCTTCTGAAGTTATACCCCAATGCAGAATCACAGAAATACTGAGTCCCACATCCCAGCCAATGCAGAGTGAAGACTGATTTCAGACCAGCTTGATTAGGGCTTTGTCAGTCTGAAAACCTCCAAAAACAGAGGCTATTCAACCTGCCTGTGCATCCTGCTCAGGCAGGGACAATGCTTGATTGTCCTCAAAGTGAATTTTCATCTTCCTTAGGTCATGTCCAGCAAGAATGGCTGATCCATGCAGCAGTAATTTTTTTCATTTTTGAGGAATGGCCATTTCCAGAAACGAATGCAATGGCCAGTTGCACTAAGAACACACCCAGTAAAATACAGCTGGAAGGCTATCACAGACATACCCATGGCTTGAGCTCAGGCCTCACAATGGAAGGAAGAGACGCCAGAAGCACAGTTCACCAAGGAGCCGTGTGTGGGGGTGGGTGGGTGCATACATGTGTGTACGAGCCCATCTATAACAAGAAACACTTTGCGAGAAACGTGGCCTGGTTTATGGTACATGGAAATGACACTGTCAAGAAGATATGGTGAAACTCTACATACACACAATTCTCCATCGTCTGTGCAAAGTTACGATTTTACAACTCTTCCTGGGAAAGTGAGTGAATTGCATCTAACACACTCACCACTTAAAAATAAAGATAAAAGTGACAATCTCTTAACATTCAATGCTGTAAAAAGTCAGACCTGTTCCTGAAAAGACTTAAGGAACTGCAGGCATTGGGTACTTCCCTTAAGTCAATGTGATTACCACAGTATATAAAATCTGGTACATGCATCTCTCTTTGAAGAACTGATGCTGTGGTTATAAAGCTTCTAAAATATTATTATGAACAAAAGTTATTTAAGTAAATGTGGACAACACATTTAGAGTGCTTTGGTAGGTATTACAAAGGAAAGAAAACATTAATAATAAACATTAATAATAAATGTATATGCTCCTACATAACAGGGCAAATGATTTTTCATACCTACTGCATTCCCAGTGGAATAAAGTATATTTGCACAAAGCAAAATATAAACCATGATAACAAATTGTATATGCCTCTTCTGACCTCCAGCTTTTAGAATTTACTCTAGAAAAAGAAATCACACCTCATTAATCTTCCCACTGAAATGCATGATTTTAGCATTCCAGCGCAGAAATTGAGTAATGCAGAAGCAGTAAAATTTTCTAACAGCAGAGAGAAAAAATGAAACAGTTTTCAGAAAATAGAATTCAAAAATGAAAAAAAAGATGAAAATTCTTGTCCTTGCTACACCAAGGCAAAGGTAAGTATGCCTCTTGTGTGAAGATTTCTTCAAGGATCTAGTAAGCATTCAGTGTGACTGCCATTGCCCCACGCCGGGTACAGGCAGAGCTGGGGATTAGGTGCTGCTGAACAGGCTGGATCTCCCACCCCTGGACAAGTGCCACATGCTGGAGCCCCAAGCCAAGTATCAGGTAAGTATATTGATAAGTACACTTACTGAGTTAAAATACACTACAGACTCACCCTAGCCTAGTGCTTCCTAGCAACTGGCATTCTGCCCTCTTGAAGAGAGCTGCTCAATCATCCCTCATACCTGTGCCCAACCTGCCTGTGAAGACAAGCTGGCAATCCAGTCAAGATCTCTGCAGCACTCCTTGTGCAGTCCTCTCACTTGTCTCTAAGGAGAAAGTCAACATTTAGGTAGAATCTCTGAAGCTCCCTGCCCATCACTTCCTAGTACACACATTTCTAACAGACATAATAAATTAGAAACTTCCTGAATTCAGCAATAAATGACAGTATTTAACAAGGGCATTCCTTATCATACTGCTTTGTGGCACAAAGCAATCTGACATACATGCCTCATTCATCTTGGGTACTAAAAGGATTGCACAAGAAAGCAGGTAGCAAACTGTTTAATTTTGGAAACAGAAATAATTTATTTAGTACTTTTTCAGTAATTTTTAAATGGAAAAGAAGAAATGTCCTGGATCCTCTTCTCTCTGGAAAAAATGAATAAAAAACATTCATGTTACTGAGGTTGAAAACATAGTCTAAGAAAGTAAAATATTATCTAAACAGTATACCTGTCTTCCATCCCAGTCACACAGTCCACAAGGAATATGTAACTCTGCTTTGAATGATTTTAACAAATGCTAGCTAATACCCAAATTAACTGTCAGCAAAAGGAAAAAATCACTTAATTTAACTAGCTCATTTCAACTACTTTATTTAAGGGGTATTTAAAGGTCAGAAGTTAGTATAGCGTAAGGATGGATCCCTGAAATTACTTTTGTGTATCACCTGTAGTCATACAGTCCTATTTAACTCTCTGAGTTTACCCATAGGAATGAGAAAACATCCAGCAAACTTAGCCTTAACTTGTCAAGCTAATTATTAAGAATTACTAGTTTTACTGAAATTAAAAGACAATACCTTTACTTTTCTTAGGAAATATTCTTTCCAAATCCGAATACAGGTTCCATGCCCATGAAGTCTTCCTAAGGTACAAATTTCTCCATGATCAGCAAGGTAAGGTAAGCCTTTTTTGCCCAATCTCTGAAACCACTTGTCCTGTTTAAGAAAAAAACCTTGAAAAGAGAGTCCTTAAAAAAAAGTGAGATAGGAAACCACTGCTGCTATTAGGTTTTATTATTATTTTATTTATTTATATACTCTATGAGAATTAGTCATAATGAGTGAGAAGGTAATGGATCACCCACAAGGATAGCAGCAGTGCAAGGGCAGCAGCAGGTCTCCTTTATTTTCAATTTGGGTCTTTTTGCCTTGCAGGACTGCTGCTTGAACTGCATATATTTTGGATCTGTAGAATCAATGAATTAACAATACACTTTCCTAGCGTAGATAAAAACTTACAGAACCATATTCCCTGTATGTAATAGACACTGGCTCTTCTAAAAGTAGCTGGTATGCTCACCCTTACCCGCAACCTGAGGCTCAAGGCTTTGTACACATGCCCAGGTTAGTCAGGAGGAAAAAGACACCTACTGCTTGTTTGATATGCTGGAAATAGCAACTGTTATGTGGAAGGTGCAGGAACACTTAAACGAAATCCCTCAGGTTGCTCCTACAGAGGAATGTTTCCTCAATAATGAGCTGCTGTCTACCATATGCAGCACGGAGGTAAAGCCACTGAAAAGAGAGCTTCTTTATAGTGACTGGACTACTGATGCCAGGATTTGAGGGAAGGTTAGATCTGAATTTAAAGGAATGTATTAATCTAAATATAATTAATGAAATTCAGCCACACAGACAGTACTACAAAAGAGATCTGAATAACATTACTGCTAAATTGAGCACTTACATGAGGAGGTGAGTGAAATTTCAGTGATGTACAGATCTTCTGCATAGGAGAAGTAGTAAGGTGTGAAAATAATGTTTTAACATTTTGCAAAGGTCAAAAACTGCCCTGTAGGGATGGAACCCCAAAACAACTACATGCACTCAGACGGCATGATAATGTGGACTGCAGTAATACCTGAAGTAAACTGCAAGAACAAATGCTGAAATGAAATGAATCATGAAAATCTAGTGAAGGTGATGATACATGACCAATGGTGGCTTCTTAAATCAAGAATCAAGTACAAAATACAACCATAGGAAGCAACAAGAAACAGAAGGTTCATTCTGTTGCATTATTGTTATTTAATGATTAGAAATTAAAAAGATGGCTTGCATTAAGTACCTCTTGGCATAAACACAGCACCTGGAAAAGTTCATATTGAAAAAGAAGAAAAAGACCAACAGTTAGCTCACTAGGTAAAAACATTATTTTAATAACATAGTATTTAGAGGGCAGACATGACTGGTCTACTGCTTTTGGAAAACTGGTTCCTCCATGTGTACAGAAATTGGGTTTTGTGAAGTATCAGAACTGTTTCAATTCATCACAGCAGAGACAGAACAATCAGCCACCTGAGGCTCCCAGGGGCTCTGCCAGTTCCAGTGAGGAGGTCTCCTGACCTCCTGAAGAAAACATGGATCTCACAGAAGATAAGGTACCTTAGCCTCAAAATGTGAAATAATTACTTCATCATAAAACTAAAATGCTCCAGAAATAGTCACTGAGCTCCAAGCCACACAAAGCATACCACACATCCCAGCACCTAGCTGCAGTGCTACTCCAGGAACTTCGAGTCTGCATGACAGCCTTGGTGCCACTAGAGAAATGCAAACAAATCCCCAAAGCTTGCTATCATCGCGAACAGCTGCATTTCTCCGTTCAAATTCAAAAGTATAATACATGCCTGGGACAAAATCCTCAATGATGTAAATATGTGCCCTGATTTCAATGTTTTTCTTAAAATAAACCCTGTATCGTGAAAAAAAAAGGAATCTACAATTTCAAGAATCATGCCAGTCTGCTGTGAAATTATTTGTAATTGAACATGTATATGTACTGAGTGTGTCCACTGCAGCTATTTTTAATACTGAGAGAACCCAAGGAACTCAGTGATGATGCAGATTCTTCCTGAAGACTTTTATAGCTCTAAGAAACCACACAAGCTGAAATTTCCTCTACATCATGGATGCAGGATTTTTATCTAGTTTAGAGACAACAAAAAGCCTCAAATACTTCTGGGTAGCTTTGAAAAAGAGTCTTGACCTTACTCTTATAAATTTATTCACAAGGTTTCCTCTTAACAAAGGTGAATAAATAAGTAGCTCTTAAATAAAAATATTTTTGACCATCTGTTTAAATCTGTTGGTTATCTGAAAGCATGTAGTAAGCTATAATTCATCCATATTTTGGACCTCTTCCCACGTAGGACACTTGAAAAAATGAAGAGGTTAATAATGCAAACAGGGTCATTAAAGGATGATGTATATGTGTTGATGAAATCTGAGAAATGGAATTTATGACAGAAAAACATCTGCAGTTGCTAGGAACTGCAGTGGAGCGATTACACATGTATGGCTCATGCATTTCCTCAAGGATAGCTTTCTACGATCAAACTCAGAGTCTCAGCTAGCATATCTTGTGCACATCTCATGTTTGTACGTGTGCACACTGCCCTTATCCTCTGAGGAAAAGCCCATCAGCAATGCCAACAGCTGGCAGCCAAACTGCAGCCAGCCTGTGGGTGCTTGTATCATTCTAGTCCTTTTAAAAATACGTGCTAAGAAAGCACTTAAGTGGTACTGTGACACTCCTTAAATTCTCTTTTCTCTGCTAATATCACCTCAGAAACAATTTCTGCACTGGTGTCATCAGTTTGTCATACATTAAACAATCTGGCTCTGTACTCTTAGCACTAACAACAGTCACTTGGGAAAATGTCATCTTCACTTTCTTTAAGTGCAGTTGGAGAGAAAAAACGGACAGTAACACCAAAAGCTATCTATTAGGTAAGTCACCTAAGTAAGCATATGTAAATATACTGCCACAATTTGAAACAGAAATACAAATTAGAAAAGTTGACCCAAAATACAAAATAAAACTCCATCTCATAATATAAAAATCTGACATATACTATTTCAAACATATTGTAGGGTGAAAAGTGAAAGACATTGAACTCATGCATATATTGTATTACACAGTAATGTAAACATTGATTATGCAAATGATTACAAGTCAGAAAATAAAACATAAAACCTTGAACTGACACTTGTCATTAAATTTACTGTTTCCTTCCATTGCTTTCTTATGAAAAATTTCTAGCAGAAGGATGTTAGAGGGCTGGACTATGTAACTGCTAAGAGACATAGAAATACAGTATTTTTGAACAATTTTTTTTGTATTTTGTATGCCCTGTTTTAAGAACCTAGTAATAAAACCAATACTAAAGCTTGGCTTTTGACGGAAGTATAAAAATCAACTGGATTAATACTTTGCCTTATTTTAAAAAACTACTGGCATTTAACAGCTTCGGTGGGAAAAGCAAACATGATTGCAAAATGGAAAGAATAATTCACTGTGGATAGAAAGCATGAGGTACAAGAGGGATATGACTTAGCAATACTGTGACACCATCAGTTTGGAAACCAAAATATTTCAATATTGTGAAGATAACAACAAAACCAGCCACATAATCTCCTTGGAACCCACTACTCTCTGGTCCCTTACAGAGAGAACTTCCCACACACATTATTGATGGGATTGCTTCTGAACCCAGCATAACACTGAACCAGAATATTTAAACCAATCACAAAAATGTTAAGTGATACAAAAAAACTAAGCAGCACATCATGAAAGCCAAGTGTCTCTTAATCTACTGGATTATAGAACCGTGTTTTGGAAGTTCAGCCATGAAATGCCATGAGATGCTCACTACACAAGTCCCCACCAGCTGCTGGTAGCACCATTGCCACTCACAGAGGACAGGATACAGCACTCGATGACCCAGCAGCATCGTGCTAGCGGCTGCAGCTTGTGTGTACTAGTACCATGGCAAAAACGGGGAGACTGAAGGATAAAAACCACATGGAACATCAAACAGACCCCCTTCAAACTGGCAGTGAATGTTGCAGTCTAATACCTCACATTCTGTGCATTTTGGAAAGTGAAAATGCAAAGCCTGATGGACTAATCCTGTTTATCTATATCCATGCCACTCCAGAGTGAGCATGCCTCGACAGGAGGTACTGAAACATTGTAACTAAAAACCACTTCTGAAAACCAACACAGACTATAGCTGGACTAAAACTATATACCTTAAATCCTTACCTTCTACCATTTAATTACAAGTTTGCTGTTTTACCATTTCTTTCACTAAATATTAACCTAAGGCTGATTTAGGTTAACAAATACTTTCAATAAAAAGAACCCCAAAAGCCTTACTGTAGGAAAGGGAAAAATCCAGCAGGCTTCAATGCTGCTAAAATGGAAAGACAAAAGTGACAACCTATACTTAGAGACATAAAATTTGCTTTACCACCAGGCGGTACCTGGTATAGTCACCTATTCACTGGGACAGCACAATACTATCAAATCTGAACTCTCTGTTCATATTGGTTGTATCTTATTTCTAGTTTGCACACGAATAACTAACCTGTAGGAAATAAAAAGCTAGGTATAAGAAACCAAACCTCCATAGAATCAAATACAAGCATGGGCCTCTGCAAAGCACAGCATATACATCCGCATGAGTGCTCCAGAAGATACCTAAGACTATATAGGGTGTGATGGGGGTTATGTCACTGTTCTGACACAATTTCAAACACATTTTTTCTCATATTTAAATAAAAAAAAAATTAAAGCAGTAATTTTCAAACAAAAACAGCAAACCAAAGTTCCCTTGGGACCACCAACTGCACACATTCCTACCTCAACAAGGACACTGCTATAGGAGAGGTTACCTTTAGCCCATGCTGCCTTCTGTAGTCATGGTGGAGAGCCCTGTGACTCCAGGAAACCAGGAAACTCATAGTTAAATACAGATTCCATCCACTACGTGAGCGAAAAATGCCTCAAAAACTTTCTTTATTATCCTCAAGGTCATCATACACTGGCCTCTAAATAGAGGATATGCCAGTTTTGTACAAAGTCTGTTCACAAGTGAGTTTTAGAAAGGGAAACAATATTCATTCTTCTTTTTTGAGTGCTTTGTGTTGGGTAGCTGAATATTGCTCCTAAATGACTTTATGATGATCTTATGCTCAGTATAAATATGGCTCATGGATTTATCTTAATTAACTTTCTAGAGGTGTCCTTTCTGGAATCACACTGGTTTGCTTGAAAAACAAAGGAGAATTAGGAGACTCAGAAACGACAATGTAGGAGGTTAGCTACGTGACTCTTTCCTCTTGTGAAAAAAGTTTAGGAAGTGAGGGCCAGTTCAAGAACCATATCTTACTTCAGCCATCAGAGTGAACTCTTGTCCCCATTGAAATCAATGGTCAAACTCTTACTGCCTCCTTTGCAGCCTGAATTTAACTTCCAGGTGCACATCCCAGTAGCGCATCTGCTCTCTGCCTTCCCTCTGCAGAGAGCTCAATTTCACCCCAAATGCACTGTCATCCAGCAGTGAAGTATGGAAACAAAATCTTATCTCCCAATATATTTTAGCTATGTTACAGATTCATTCATAGGACAAAAGCACACCAAGGATGACAGCCCCTTTTTTCACCTTAAGTCAGACTGTAAGGACAGCAAGCATCCAGGGGTGCATAATGTGGAGCGTGGCCAGCAGGTTGAGAGCCCTCTACTTTATTCTCATGAGACTCCACTTGCAGTCCTGCATCCAGCTCTGGAACCCTGTGCAAAGGAAAGATCTGCCTGAGTGAGACCAGAGGAGGACCATGGAAATGATGGATGGATTTACATGACCAGCTGAGAGAGTTGGGGTTGTTCAGCCTGGAAAAGAGAAGATTCCAAGAAGATCTTACTGAGGCCTTTCAGTTCTAAAAAGGGGCATTTGATAATGATGGGGACAGACTTTTTAGCGGGGCTTGTATCACAGGACAATGGTTTTAAACTGGAAAAGGGTAGCTTTAGATTGGATGCAAGGAAGAAATTCTTTACTGTGAGAGTGGCGAGGCACTGGAACAGATTGTCCAGAGAAGCTGTGGATGTCCCATTCTCTTCAGGGAACTGTTCAAGGCCAGGCTGGACAGGGCTTTGAGCAGCCTAGTCTAATGGAAGGCATCCATGCCTGTGACAGGGTGTTGGACTAGACGATCTTTAAAGTTCCTTCCAATCCAAACCATTCTATGATTTTATGATACACGTAATAGAAGAAAAGCACAATATCTAATTTAAAGTCTTTTGTAACACATTAATCTGCTAAACATAGTATCTGCTAAACAATTATGTCTTGCCTGTTATGCTACTAAAACAGTCATTTGTCATTTAATTTCTCAAAAGAGATGTAAAGATCAGAACACTCAAATTCAAGGTCAAATAAACCACTTATGTGAAGAGCACATGCATTTACCTAAATAATGACTTTGGCCATGGCACTAAAACAAAATAATTAACTAAATAATTCTATCTTCAGCCACAGGTAAAATACAGCATAGAATATATTATAATACAGACATAATGATTTTTAAGGTTGTCAATTACAATCTTTTAAATAAACACCATGCTCTTCCTTTGTCCTCTGTTGTAGGGCTGAACTTTGCTTTCATATGTGCTTCCCTGCAGCCTCTGGCCCCAGAAGACTTACTGCTGCCTGGGGACTTCCAGGCTTCTCACGGTGATGGGATGTCTTCTGCACAGCCCCAGGGCAGGATACCTGCCCTGTTTGGCCAAGTAATTCTCACTAAACGTGTTGGACAGACTGTACACCTGGTCTTGACTGCACTTTAAGCTATACTTTGCACACACATAAACTCAAAGGTCAATCAGTGAGATAAGAGGCTCTTATGTCTTCTACCCACCGATCATGAGGGTTCTTCTAATCCTCAGCAAAAATTTTTGTGAGAAACCACTGCTTTTAGACAACTACACTTCAATGTCTTGAGTGTCATTGTTCCAAAAGCTTTACCAATACTGATTAAGTAAGATGGGAAAGACCCCAGAAAAGGGGGTTGTTTTCAGTTTAGTGACATTATGGTATCTTCACGGCTTGCACTGGATATCATTAACAGAATGAGGAATAATGGCAACTATCAGATAAGCACACAAGGGCCCAAAGCAAAGTTTGGGAAGCTACTATGATATTCACAACCAAGGGGCAGTAGGTATCTTATTCAATTTCATCAGCACAGTTTGTACTTGCACAGCTACTATTTAGATTGCACAGAAGGAGCAGTATCCAAAGCAAACAAAGTTAGATTTTTTTCAGGATCACTGACAGTGTATGGGTGAAACAACACAAACTGTAGAATCTGTAGTAAGCATGAATCCAGCAAAATTATTGTTATTACCAGGGTCAATATCTCTGGACATGACTTAGTAGAGAAGTCTGAGCAGATACTGTTTTGTTAAAAAAACAACGTCTGATTAAGAGCACATTAAAATTAATATAAGCTTTGCTCTTGAACTCTGTGGAAGCAGAATTGAATTCGCTAACCCTGAACTCTTCGACTCAAACTTAAAAAAAGCACCTATTTAGTTTTATTAGATCCTTAGTTTTTTTCTAATACATCCTCTTGCATAATTCTTTCCTTTTTCTCATATTATTTTTCTAACTGCAGACCACCTGAACAAATATGACATTATAGGAGAGAAGAATGTTATCCCACATTTTCCCAGAGACATAAGGGGGTTTTCTGTGTTACCTCTTAAGTTTTGTCCTGGCAGGACACAACAGGATCTTACAGGGTCAAATCAGTGTACATAACCCATAAATAGGCATAAGTGATACTGCTTTCAGTCCTTCTAAAAAACAATATGGAACACAATTGTCAGCCTAGAGAATAATCTTCCACTATAAAATAAAATAAAATAAGCACAAAATAAACTCAACAGTAGAAATACTGGCTCTTCTGTATGTGTGTGGACGACAGTTTAGACTTGCAGAGGGACATCCACTGTATAAATCTGAGTCTCAGACTTGATACTTCCTCCATAATCTGCAGCCTCAGATGACTTTCATATGGAGCAAGCTACTGCTGTCTTGACCAAGCAGCGAGTCAAATCAAAGGGCTTCTCCTAGGACTCTTGCACTATGTCAAGGAACACACATGATGGGGGGCATGACCTTGCCTGCATCCAAGGTTGTCTTTAGGCCTACTGAGGTTCAAATCTGTACATCTCAAACAGTATGAAAGTGTATATGTAAGAATGTAATCTTGTGTGCTGCTGTAGGATTGCCTTTTTATTAGCTTAGTTCTCTACAGAGGAAGGATCACAAAACTTTTGCATTCCACAGAGGATCCTCAAAGGTGACCTTGAAACCTGTCTTTCAGTTGCTATGACTAGTCAGTTTTCATGTGCCCTGTAAACATGGTTTCTCCAAGATACCTCCAGATAGACCATCCAAGAGATGAGGTTCTTAATAACTGTGGCTGAAGATCTTGAGCCATATAGCTGTGGGTTTTTTTTTAAACTGAGGTAGATCGAAAAAGTTTTAACTATAATTAAGAAAAATCTCCAGATTCCATTTGCAAGCAGTTATTCTTCTAGGTGATTTAACTTTACCTCATAATGAAAACAAGTATTAAGGATATTAAGTGTTGGAAGCCAATCCCAAAGCAGCATGCAAAGCAAGAGCCTGATTCTGGTATGTTTAAACTGTTTGAAAACATCCAATTCTCACCAACCTCACAAGCTACAGACGGCCAGGTCAGTCCTATGTATTAAAGAGCTAATAATTTCCCACGGATCTTCAGTATGGAGCTTCGAGGGACATTGAAAGCAGGCATGCACTGGCAGCTACACTCATCAAGTGTATAATCCACACAGCAAAACAATGTTTACATATGCCCTAGCGGCCCAAAAGCAGTTGTAACAGTTTGCTGGATGAGTAATTTTCGAGGCTCACCAAAACTTGACCTTCTGAGACTGGTGGTGATGGGCACTCAAACAAGGTTTTTTAAACTCTTACCAGTTTACGCAAGATGTCGGCCCTTAGCAGAAACAGACACCAGGGATTTCCACTGTCACAATATGGACATTGCACATTGCATGGGGCTCCATATATAGTATCAGTCTCCATGAAGGCATCAGCCTCTCCCTGGTAGGCCAGTTAACACTCACGTTGCACACGCCCGAAGTAACATCATGACAACACTCGACATCAGCCAGAGTCCAGCTCAGGACCTGTCCAGGATCCACCTCAAGAAGCATTAGCCCGCTGTGTCATCTACGCAGCTCTCATCAGCTGCTGGGCAATGGACACCTCCCCATGCTACTGCTGCCTTCAGGTCAGTGACCCGGGGCTGCTCGCCAAGGGGGGTGCCTGGGGACCCCTCCCCACCACTCGTCCGCCAGCCAAGGCAAGGGGCAGCAGCTGTCCCCGTTGGGGAGCGGCCAGGACGGCGACACCACTGCCCTGCCCGCCACGACGAAGGGCAGTGGCCGCCTCCTGAGCACAAGTGGCTCTTAGGCAGTGGCCGCGGCCGCCCTGCCGTTGTCCCCCCCAAACAAGGCGAGGGTTGGCTGACATCTCTCGGCAACAATGGTCTCATTTAGCAACCACTGGGACACGACCCTGCCCGTCCTGCCGCCCTTACCAGCAAAGTTCTTGGTGAAGACGAGGGTGACGAGGAGGATGGGGATGAGGACGGTCCCGATGGTGACCACGCGGTCGAAGGGCAGCTCCAGCTTCAGCTGGAGGAGCAGAGCCGCCAGCGCGCCCGCCTTGTCATCCTGCTGCCCCGGCAGGATGAGCTCCTTCAGCTTCTCGCCCGCCAGCAGCGCCGTGGCCATGTCGGGGTGGTTATCGATGATGTGTTGCATAAGCAGCGGTGGCGGGCGGCCTCACGCCGCCGGGCTTCCCCGGGGACGGGCGGCGCCCGCCCGGCCTGCGGGGACAACACCGACAGCGGTGACGGCGGGGCCGCGGCCGGGCTG
>VZRF01005941.1:507156-586707 GCA_013396875.1 Vireo altiloquus | reverse complement strand
TGAGGAGACAAGTTGCTTACCCTCCCTTATCTCTTTATCTGTTTTAGATGTTTGTGTGGCATGTGTCAGACTTCAAAGAGGTTTGTGGTTTCTTTTTTAGTGTCATTTTATTTTCGGTTTTTTTTTAGTTTTGTGGTGGATTTTTTTTTGTTTGTTGTTTTTTGGGGTTTTTGTTTTTGGTTTTTTTTTTTTGGAAAGTACAAATTGTACCACAGTGTTGGAGGTGAGGGAGTGCTGTAAAGTGGTGCAAGAAAAGACAGCTTCCTCCTGCTTCCCTGATTCCTATCAGCTTGGCAAACCTGCACAGAGCTGTACACTGTCACAGGCTTTAGTGTTTAACCAAAAATTATAAAGCCTGGATGTTTTTCCATATTCATTTTTCATATTGGTAACTTACCCAGCCCATGTAGCTGTTTAACAGTGTCTGTCACAGCTGAACTGTTTTTAGCAATGTTGTAGATTTCATATCAAGAAAAAGACATTACTCATTTTTCTAACTGAGTTTTGTTTTTTGGAAAAATCACAGGAAATGGAGAACTAGGATATGTACAGACACTGATGTCATTATCAGGGATATCAGAAAATCAGAAAGCCAACTCCACTGAAACTTGCTTCCCAGGACTTTAAACCAGGCTCAGCAAAGGCATATTGCCATTAGAGAATGAAGACACATAGGGAGGAATCCTAGGAAGTTCTGCAATAGGAAAACAAGCAGAAAGTACTTCTCTTTTGATTAAAGCTTTTGTGCAAAATCCAGTGTAGCATGTAGCATTTGACTTGCAGATAAAGTAATGGTGACTAAAGTAATGCTTTCACAAATAGAAAATATATTATTTGAGGATCTGAATTTTGCACTATGGCTACAATACTGATGATCCTTTCAAAAAAGTATGTTTTGTAGGGAGAAAGAAAGGGAAATGAAGTTTTTTTCATCACTGGGTTAGTGTTTCAAGTTCAGTTTCAAAAAGTCTGGTAATTCAAGATAAACAAGAAGTGCAATGTGATCACCTCTGAGAGCACTGGTGGCAAGGTTATAGTATGTTGTATATTTATTTGCTAACAACAGGAATAAGGAACAACTTTCAGCAAGGGAGAACATCAAATGAACGCTCTCTACCTGTCATAAGCCCTGGGGCTTACAAAAATAACAGACATCTTATTGCATTCTTCACAAGTTGTCAATAAAAATCTGTGAGGCTTGAGGTCACACAGAAATGTTTGGAAATTACAGAAAATCTTCAGTGGAAGCTTACAAAATGAGGACCAGAAGTCCCATAGTGTTTTCCAGCGGAGCAGCATCAGATTTGTGTTTGACAGTTCAAGCTTTTGTGAATTGCTTTCTTTCTTGTTATGAAAAACTGCTGGAGAGGCCACTGGCTCCAGTTTTCACCAGAACAATTGCACTGTAAGATTTGACAATGTTTCTGTTCAGTGTCAGATGCCATGGGTTCTGCTGTTTGGTAGCAGCTGTTATGACATGGAATTTAGCCATGTGCCAGCAGATCAGCCAAAGCCTGTCACTGATAAGATGAAAGTTACTAAATGAGATGTCTTCAGGAACTCAAGTACGGCATCTACTGCACCAGTAGTACTACCAGAAGTACTTTGTGTTTTGTCATTTTATTTATCTGTAAAGCTTGTTTTCTTTACCTCTCAAATATTTTTTCTACTCATAATCAGGTGTAGTTAAGAACTTGGGCAGTTACTTGCCCAGCTTGTGCCTACTTGTCATCCATTCTAGGCAGTGATAAATCATAGAATTTTTTTCTAGCTATGGCTAGTCAGAAGATTATTTTGGCTTCTTTGGTGGTGAACTTGCCACAGCAATCCATGTATTAATCTGCAACTTTCAGGTTCCAAACAACATAAACTTTTATATCTATTATCTACTCTCCCTGGCACAATCTGTCTCAGGGTTTCCAGCACATTCCTGGCGCGGATCAGGTAAAACATGTGACAATTATTTGTAGCCAGATTGAAGAGCCAGATGCATAACCAGAACCTGGCCAAAATGAATTAAAGGACTTTTTATTGATTGTTACTGCTGTCTAACCTCATTGTAACACCTTTGACGTCAACAGGAAAATGTGTGCATTGAGTTGAATGTTAAAGCCATAGTGTACTTTATGAAGATGTAATTACATTTTTAAGTTATTAAGATAAAGCCTTGTTTTCTCCTCAGGAGAGTCTCAAGTGTTGGACTCTCTAAATTATTTGTGCATATTTAATGAGCATAGAACAGCTCTGTGACTGCCTGTTAATATTCAGTAGTTTAATGAGAAAGGAGGCTGGGATTCATCAGGAAGATTATTAAGAAGAGAAACCAGATCAGCATATTGCCAGACAGGAAAGCAATATCAAAACTCCAGGCCGTGTTGAAGGAGACTGCCATGATATATACAGGGAAAAAGGAAATATTCTGTTAATTTGGAACACAGACTAGCTTAAAACTCTTTGGAATATCTGGTACTTGCTGCACAAACCACTACAACTTATGTTTAGTTGGAGCTCTCTTAAGCACAAGTGGTTTGTATGAAGAAAAAATTCAACTGCTGTACAGCAGAGCACATCTCTTCAATTTAAACCAGCATGCTGAAATAATACCGATACATTCCAGAAACATCTATAAAGGCACAACTAATGCAACTCTGCTTTTATTAATGCCCAGTTATGTCAAGATGCATAACAGACCTTCATTATTATAATAAATCAGTGACAAGGTGTGCCATAAAATCATATTTTAGCTTAGCATTATGTTTTCTGATTGGTAACTGATGAGGTCAGGCTATGGATTTTCTGGAGATCTCTGGAAGGGCAAGGTGCAATCATATTGTTTAGATTATGCACTAGTTTCCATCTCATAGTGAACTCTAAAATACTCCTCATTTTTTTTCTGAAGTGTTATTTGAAACGTTTAGAATATTTCTGCGTGTATTACATGTAGACATTGTTTTAAAAACACTTCTAAAACATAATTTAATACACGAACACTTCAAAGCTCATGGATCTTAATAGTTCTGGCACCTTTTTTGACAAGTACCCCATAGTGGTGGTGTGGATACCTTTGGATATTCACTGGTTAAAGTATCCAGTTTTCTTCTTTATGTCACTGAAAATGGATGTTCAGAACAGAGAGGAATAGTTAAAGAGCTCTGAAAACAGCAGCTGATCATGTAACTAAAAACACATTCTTAAACTTGGAGAATTGGATTCTCAGTTCTAAGGCCCTTCATGAAGAAAGAAATAAAACTTTGTCATTTATATTGCATCAGTTCCAAATTAAATAAAATTTTGGAATGTATGCAGATTTTTAAAGAGTAGTTCAGCATCTGACTAGAAGATAGAGCTTCCAAGAAGAATCGCTCTGATTTCATCCTAAATATTGAGGAATGGATTGAGAGAACAAGTCTAGGACGTTCTTTTGCACCCCCAAAACAGAGCATAAAGTTACAAACAAGTTATTTTTCAGAATTCTTTTGAGGTTGGATGTGGCCTGATTACTCTCATCATTCTGCAGGGCAGCTCTTTCAGCTCTGTTAAAGGGGGAACACAACGAATTGCCCTCTAGCCGGTTAAGGAATTCTGTAAAGGTTAAGGAGTTACACTTCTGGAGAGAATCCCAGTTTGATCTCCTCCACAAAAGAGGCCAACAGTAACAGCAGGGTGTTACTGATTAAAGGCTGGAAAACACAGACAATACGATTTCACAGAAGACTAAAGAAAAGAATTCATATTGTGCAATTTTAAAATATATTAGAGCAAAGATTTAAAACCAGTATCTAGTTCATCAATTTTAAGAAATTATTTTTAAGTTGGCAAGTCATTATACCTAACAACTTATACTGTAGACAACCTTTAAATAATATTTCTGTGTTTGAAAACTTTTTTGTTTCCTCAGGTATAAAAATAAACATTCCATCTCATACTTTGTGCTCAATAATAAAGTATTTTCTCAAGTACAGGATTTAAAGATGCAAATTCTGCTTAATCTGCAGATACCATTGAAAACAGGCCCAGCTAACTGCTGCCCCAGAAACCATAGGAGCTTTTCTGGAGTACTGAGCTGAGAAGAGAGGCCTGGAAACAGCTGATGGCAAATTACTTTGTATGTTGTTATTTGTCCAGAATTACCTGGAATTACTTTACACTTCATGTGTCAGTAACAAGTTCCTGATAACATTTCTCTGTACCATAGGTCATTATCTCTTTTGTCTAATCTGTTACAATCAATGCACATGAACTTTCAAAATTCTAGATGTTTCCTACTGACAGTTGTGCTCATGTTAGCTGAGTCGTGGAAGACTTCCTTTGGGCAAAGGTAGTCAACACCCTTGTAGGTATAATGGAAAACAAGAAGCGTTTTGAAAGATTTCCTTCCCTAGTTTGCCATTTATTTAGTTGCTGGCCAGCATTCTAACTTATAAAAAGGCAGTTTAAGAACTCTTAAGAAGTTAAATGGGACAATATTGTTACCTTGTTACTACCTAATAGTGAAGAATAATAACCTCATTAGAATTTTGAGGTATGTTTTATAATTGATGCATCTATTCCTTTAATGGTGAATGCAGTGAAAAATCTGTGCCCTATCTCCAGTTTAAATTTGTCTTTCTTCAGCTACAGCCATTGTCCACACTGTTCTTGTTAAACAGAATTTATCTCTGTCTTTTCTGAAGATGACAGTTCTTCATTTGTTAGGTTTTGGTTCTTTGTTTTAAATAAATAGGCTGACCAATGTATATTCTCTCACTCTAAGATGATGCAAGGAGAGCAGAATGTGCCTTCATTTCTGTGGCATTACCTTCTCCAGCTCATCCCCCAGGTTTCCAGTCTGGCACTCTTCATGGATTCCACACATTTTGTCAACTGCATTTTTATATTTACTTCCAGATCGTTGATCAAAATATTAAATGCCAATAAACTTAGTCCTAATACCAGGAAAATCCTCTCAGATGCAGTTTTATTGAATTAAAATTTCTAATGGATATCAACTTTGAGATATAAACAAAATTTTCAAGCTAGGTAATGTGCTATTTTAAAGAATATTTTTTTCCGATATAAGTAGAAAATCTACACATATTACCATTCAGTTTATAATGTGATCCAAAGCCAAATAATAATCAGGGAAAGTTTCTTTATTTTACTCTTCTTTACAATGTGAAGTTTTTATTAAATGAGTCTGATATATTTTTTCATTTATGTTTAAAATTTCTTATTAGGAACAGCCTAACCCCTCTTGATTAGCTGTTATGGGAAGAAACTTTTCAAAACAAGGTTTCCTATTGATTTGCCTCTATAGAATGAACCTGGAAGCAGGACATCCTGGTTTTCAAAATAACTGAAAATCCCTCTTACTTATGAGTATTTCAAGTTTTCATCAGATTGCAGAGGTAAGATGAATGATTTTCCCCCAGTGGGTGATATGTTCACCATCAACAGGAGACTGCAAAAGTCAATTTAGATGATTTATTACAGGCCAGATTTGATTTTGTGATGTTTCATATCTTGTACTGGCTGTACTTTGAGTAGTTTCAGCATGTCCACAGGCACTGAATTTGATTCTTTAAGGGACAAATATAGCTCTCAATTTTTGCAAGTTCACATATTTATTTTCATGATGCTATACTAAACATAATGGTTGCATTTAAAAATATGCACAGCATTTGATTACTTAAGCGTTTTTATCTCCTAGTGTTCCTATCAGATGTGGAGAGCTGTCAGCATGAAATGGGATCCTGTAACTTCTCAGCCTTATCTAATGAAAAAAAAATAATCAGAACACCAGAACATTTTATGGATTTTTATTGTTTGGAGATGCCTGTAATTTCTTTGTATTGCAAAAATACATGCCGTGTTCCAACTATGTTCTCCAGAGAGCTGGATCAAGAATTCCCCTTTCTAGCTTTTAGTTATATTTCTCTGCCTGCTGGGGCTTTTGTTTTAAATTACCCATCCAGTCATTAACTTTTGCAGATTTTTTATATTAAACACAACAGTTACAAATGCTTTAATTTTATATTTTATTATTCACTAAAGTCCTCCAGCTGGCCAGATTCCTCCTGTGTCAACATTCTGACACTTTTGTTTAGAAGATATATCAGCATGTACAAGGCAATGGCCAATGAAATCTCCATTATCTCTGTTTGACAGGGAATGCTTTGAAAGGCTGTGTTATTTTTAATGAATAGGAAAAATCAAAGACAGGAGAACATCTTGGGCCTTTGCACATAACAAAGGGGGCATATTTATTGACTCATTAATACTGAATGTCAGATGGCTGTGTTGAGAGTCGGCAGTCTCAAGTGTTCCATCACCTACAGGGAGTATTGAATATAGAATAAACAGTTCAGTATAAACTGAGGGGCCGTTTTTCTATCAGAATAGCGGGTGGGTCTATTAAGTTAAATTATTAACAGTGAAACTGAAGTCACAAAGCCTCAGATGAAATTCCAAGCAATAACTCATAATTTTATAGCTTTCTGCCCTTGATTATTCCTTCCTCCCCAAACCTTGAGCATAATTCTTTCTACAGCAAAAACAAGCCACCTTCCTTTTTTTTATTTTTCCTCTCTCTTTTGACTCTTCTTTCAGTCTTGGTATTGATTCTATTTTTTCTCTCACTTCCCTTGCAGAGGTTTCAACTGCTCATTTCCCTCCATTCTATTCCCTTCTTGTCCTGTTCTACTAGCACATCTTCGTTCCTTGTTGTTCTAACCATCAGTATTTGCTCCTCTTCTTTCTCATCTTGTCTTAGAGCTCAATTTTTATGAAAGAATGGTCATGGAAGTAGCTCCAAGAGGTATGGTTATTGTGTATGTAAAGGAAAAAATTAGTTATAGTGGTATGATTTGGGAAATGTAATGGCCATATATTCACTTTCCCAAATGTATGTAATTTCTTTTGGCTCTACTAGGATATCAGATCTAATTCTTTATGTGTATAGAAAGGCCAATCATGCCTGAATTTAAATTATATAAATAAGCCTGATTTCCTGATAAACAAATGAGAAAAACATTAGCTCACAAGTTGTTAGGCTCTCAGACTGTTTGGGTTGGATGGTTCTCTGGACATTCCTAAACTGACCACAGAGTGCTATTAGATTTGTATATATAGAGGAGTAAGACCTTAAATAACTTAAAGATTCAAGTTGTTCCTAACTGGAACTGATCATACTTCCTGATTCTTGAGTGTTTAAATCTGGACTGGGACAAGATAGTCTTAAGAGGAAATGTGAGCAAGAGATTTCTGTGGTGAATCCTATGTACAGGTGTTTGCAGGTGTGGAGGATAAGGGATTGAGACCTGTATTGTGCATTGCACAAAAACTACTCACAATCTGGTTTGCTATCAACAGACCAGAACTAAAATCCTCACTATGAAGAACCAGTGAATGAAAATCTTTGGCAATGCGACTTCTTTGATTGGTAAAAATATTTTGCTCCAGCAATTTTAGCCCACAAAATTTTTGTGGATCCTATGAGAGTTTACTAGGACAAAAATGGGTATAATGTATCAGGACAACAGCAATTAACAGTCCATTTGATACGCTACAGCAAAATCTCCAGGAAAGTCTATCCTGCAGCTGACCCTGTGATGTCAGCAGCCACTGAATGTGCTCAGGGGGACTCAGCTCTAGCACTTATTTGATCACAGGCCAGGCCTGCTGATTGCTGAATGTCAAAGAAAACAAGAAAAACTGAGCAGATAACACAAAATTGTGTAGAGGAGGAATTGTTGCTGAGAGAGTTCAAACAGAACGTTTTGGACTCGAGTCAAGAAAAAGATGAGATTATTTGGAAAAGAGTGTAAGGCGAAAGGACATGCCAGTGAAAAGGTCAAAAAGGAAGTTTAAGGCAAAGCAACTTGTCTTAGATATTTGAGAACTTTGAATTAAGTCTAAATCTCGATATTGTTGCAAAGAACCAGCAGCTTTCTCAATTGGGCCCTATCAGGCTGTTGTGTTTACACATGGCATGACTAATGAATTCTGAAGTCCTTGCTCAGACACAGCAAGGCTGGAGTAAAACAAGTCCCAGATCGTACAAGGTAGTTCTTACACAGAAAGAGTAAGATAGGTGTAACCAGTTACCACATGTAGTATTTGCTACATCCTGTACTGTAATGCACTGTTTACATTTATGTAAATAACATTTATGTAGATAACATTTACAGTGTAAATAACATCTTACAGTAGTTATGCAGTTAATTTGAAAAAACCCCACAGGTCAGGATGACTGGCTGAGACAGGACAAAATTTGGGATCTAATTATGCTTTCATTAGTCCTTTCAAAGCTTGTTCCTTCTGACACAAACTTCTTCCTGTGTTTCATGAATACACCTGCAGACTTTGTGACAAAAGGACAGTTCAGCTACAATTTAGCTTGGCCTGATTGGACATTGTGGGGATCACTTACTGTGCTGCAGAAGAGTCAGCTGACTCTTGCAGCTCTGCCTATTTCAGTGCAACAATACAGGCACCAGCTTATTAATTTGTTTACTTTGACCTGGGTACATTTCAGTAAGCAGGGGTTGAATTAAAAAGGATGGGAATAGAAGATTTTCTGTAGAGCCTCTCTCTTAAGTCGTCACCATATGTTCAAGATACAATCAAATAACCTTCAAGTCGGGTGTTACTTGATCCCCATAAGTATTGCAGATTAGGGAATTCTGTCGTATTTATTAGTAGTCCTGTGTCTGGGGAGCTGACAAATAAAGCAAGTGGAGTATACAAATGAAAATAGGAGACATTTCTATATTTGACCCTGAAAAATCTGTCTCCTGGGATCATGGCTAGACTGGAGCAGGGCAGTCTTGTATGTCTGCAAAGGTACTGCTGCAGAACCTGTGTAGTTCTCTGAAAGATACTGAAATGTGCACTGACTCAGAAGGACTGAGAGAGAACAGTTCTCTGACTTGGTGAGAAGAACTCTTAGGTTATAAGCAAACCAGTTCCTGTTCCAATGATTCTTTCAAACATATTTGGGACAGTTAACTGTTTCAATTGGAGACATGGGAGATCTAGAATATCTTAAAAATAGCAACTGTGATCCTTTATGCTTTAGGGGTCACTATAGCCTGCTTAAGTTTTTTTGCCTACCCCTAAAATGCTTCCAGGTGAGGCATTGAGGCAAAAATAGGCACTGGACAAATTCAGCAAGTAAAACTTTTTTTTGGTAAATAGTCTATTTCACAGGAAGTGTCAGCAAGTTGTGAATATTGATTAATGAAGAGAGCCATACATTACTAATTTCAATATGACCTCCAAATTTCTCTGCAATTATTGCTCCACTAAAAAGCTCATCTAGTCTCAGCTGAAAAATTATTATATGTGTTATAGAAGTATATGTATTAATTCAGGATTTTAACTGTTTTTTAAAAATAAAGTAAAACTTGAGAATGGTTAGCATGCAAGAGCTCAAATGCAGAAAAAACCACAACCCTAATACTAGATGTTCCCCTTTTCAAAATTACACAATTCCTGACTAGATAGGTTTGTGTACACAGGATATAGTCATTAGAGTCACAGCTTTTGTCTGTCAAAATTCTCCTTGCAAATGGTACTACACCTCCCTTCATAGTCCAGAAACATTAGATTGATAATATCTGGAGAAGAGAATGCTAAAGTAGGACTTAAGCCATCCTCATTGTAACACTTAATGATGATTTAAATAGACCATCCAGAGAGAAAATAGCAATAGAAATTCTGTGATAAGCAGAGCTTTAAATTGATTTAATAAAATAAAATGTCTCAATTGTTATGAAAACATTGCTGAAAGCTGTGAACAGACTCCACTGCCTTGTTTTTAACATTCAGCTAAATTCTACGTGTATTTTAATACTTGTTTGTTCTGAAAACATAGCAATCTGCCTCAGGCAGATCAGTAACAGGCAAGCTGGCGTAGTCAATTGTATAAGGCATTCTGAACAAGCAGCTGAAAAGCAACTATTTAAAAATCAACAATCCTGTTCCAGACTGAGAACAAAATAAGAGACTCAGAAACATTCTCTTTACTAGCTTTTGTTACTATTTGAATTGCAACAGCAGAGGAAAAAAACAGGCTTCTTTCTCAGAATGGCATTGTTAAAGATATTCCTTTCAAAAATAACAGTAAAGCAGAAGTGAGTCTCTTTACATACAGACCAATTTACATCATCCTTGCACACACAGAAAAGTCAGTAACCATGCTACTTTTGTTTGAAATGCATTAAATATAAGAACAGCAACCTTCACTTTTCTTTTTTGAAGGAAAAGCATTTTGAAATTACAGAGATAATTATTTAAAAAACCACATTCAACAAGTTACCATTAGAATTTTCCTTCTTAGCATACATATTTGTGTCATATAGCAATAATTCTTCTTAAAACTCACCCTCAGCTGTGTGTCTGGAGTGATTCTGAAGGTGACAAAGGGCACCTGTTGTTTTTAAACCCATGTGCAACTCTTCCAGTGTAGGAGCACAGCTGGCTCACCTCACTCTTTGCCTCCCACTCTACTGATTCCAGGGCTCCAAATCTTTTCTCTTTCCCATTTCCCTAACCTTAACCTAGTCCTTTTTCTCTTATAACAAGCATACTAATTGTTTCTGTTAATAGGGTGGGTCAAATGCTTTCCTTTTTAATGCCAATGACTTTCTTGAGGCTGTTTGTAATTGAGAGGGGGAGATAATGTTTTCTCATTAAGACAGTAAGGAAAAAATCTTGGAGCACAAATATTTATGGAGATTTAATGCATATATGTATGACTGTCTCTTTTGCGTGTCTGCAACCATGCAGCATCTTAACTTTTTTGGACTGGTCTCCTGTAAAAAGTTTTAATTGATCCTGTATCTAGTTTTATTGTAACAGAAGTTGAGTTAGCTACACTTGTAGTAAGAATTAAATATGCCCCTCTTATATAATTAGGAATAAGTTAAAGGAAGTGCTAAGCTAAAAAATTCCAAAGATTTTGACAGGTGAAAAAATAATATCATTGTTTTAGTTGGCCATTATATGGGACTATGTACATTTTTCCATTTGCAAAGGCTGCTTTCCTTGAATTTCAGCCTCTGAGGAAATGCAGGTTTTTTTTAGTTTTTGTTAGTGATTCCTACAGTCAAACTCTGAAAATTGTGAGGAAAAATCACTATTTCTTATCTGGAGGTGATTTGGATGCATTTCATTTTGATTTAATTTGGAAGATGGAAATTAATATTTCACTTAAGATTCCTGTGATGATGTCATCAGTCACTTGGGTATATCGAGTAAAATATACATCATGCTGTAAATACTCCCAGATTTTACATTATTGGATGCTCTGAGGAAACATCACCAGTCACCTGACAGGACACGAATGAATTCACTTCAGCAAAGGAATCTGCCTTTGTCTTCATGACTTCAAAAATTTAGGGAATGTCAATCCTTAGAAGAATTTCAGAGGCATAAATTTCCTCCATTTGTTTATTTGGGAATGGTGTATCAGATTATGCTTTTGCTATCCAACATCTTCAAAGCTGTGTCGGTGGAACTGATAAAAAGAATATCTGCTATTAAAACTGCATTGTGACATGATAGTCTGTACTGCCTTGGGGGACTAACTTGCCCTTGCACATATTCCTAATGTATAAGGGTTTTTGTACCTTATATAATATGGTAAGGGAGTATTTTCTGAACATAGAAAAGCAGCTCAAGCCCTGTTCATGTGTGCCCAAACCAGCAACCATATGTTTAAAGAACAATAAGCATTGCACCTGATTCTGATTGGATGTTCATTATCATTTTCTTAATAATGGTTACAATTATTTGTTTCTTTAACTAAATGTTTGCTGAGCATTTTACAGTATGAGGCCAAGCCTTGTGAAGTAGTTGGACAAATTGGCACAAAACTGGAAAGCCTGTGGCTCTGTAAAAAATTGTTAGGTTTGGCAGGAGAGAAAAGGCTTGGATGGAAAAAAGTCATGTTCTGTAAGTCCTGTCATTGCTTGGATGTCATTGCTTAGATTCATCAAGAGCATTTTCTGTTTGACAGAATAAACTGATATAGGAAATTCCATGAGCTAAAAATACCCTGCTGATACAAAACTGTCAGTGAGAGTCATTGCAGTACTTGGCTAAGAATACTGGAAATGGGAAGAGATAACACTGTTTTCGCCTGGCATCTTGTTTAGTTTGTTTCAAAACTGGCAGTCAGTCATCACATGGTAGTTTTGTGAAGACTTTTGTGTTCCTTGTTGGCTAAAATACAGGTTGGACCTTTTAGGATGTGTAGCGAGTTCTTGAAGAATTCATGGGTTGTCTGTAATTATTAACAGAGCAATCAGAGGAAGGGATGTGATTGTTTGCTTTTCTTTTGTTGTCATTCTCTACCCATACTCAGTCTAATAATATCTTGGCTACAACATGAATTGGACTTTAAATCCCATTTTAGTCTTCTTCTTCAATAACAAGATTAGTTACTTCCACATCTCTCTATGTCTAACAAGGTGGTCCTACACTGGATATTTGGGTGACAACATCCTGCTTCCCAGCTGTGATAATAAATAAGGGGCATAAGATCTGGCACTTGTAAACTCTTTTATTTTGGAAGCTTCTGTCCAACATCTGGATAAAATTATTCAAAAACATATTCTTCCAAATGAAATATTTTTATCTAAACAGTGGTATGTGCCATGAGTGCAGATAAACTAATATTGTTCAGATACACTGATTAACAGCAGCAGCATGAAAATTAAACTGTCTCCCTCCATCTGTTTGTTTGATGTGTGTGCATGGGCTTAACCATGTAAGTTATTAAATTATGGCTATAACTTGTATCTCCCATTGTTTGTGTTTTAATCCGACTGTGATTCCTTTTTTAGTACTTTAATAGAACAGACAAGAATATAAAAATGAGTCAGATACCTGAGGTGTAGGTATCTAGAGTTATTTTAGGTGCTTTGGCATATCTCAGCTGGTCTCCAGCTGCTGATAAGGAAGGACAGCTCTTCCATTCCAGCTCTTCCATTTGTCGGACCAAGGCAGGCAAAACTCCTGGATGCCCTAAGGTATCCAACATGACAGTGGTTGCCACTCTTCAGGCACATGGATTCTTCCAGGGGCTCTTGCTGGCACTGCTGGCTAATAAGCATCTGTAAAAAAGGGCTGGAGGTGAAGATTTTTCTGTTAGCAGAGCTTCCTACTATGATGGAAAGTTTAATCCCAAATACAGAGCAGGGCTTTGGCAGCACATCTGATCAATAACCTGAAGCAGTTCTACATATTTTCATACATGCTATAAAGGTGACTTGGCCCAATTGAAATAAACTGAAAACTTTTTAAGGATCAAATCTCAGAAACACTTTAAATTAAAGTTCCATTTATAAATAGTCTTTTAATATCTGTTACATGGTTTCCAGATGGACTCCTGTTCTTTTATAGCTAATGATTGAGTATGTTGTAGATCTTATTACGCTGAGTTCTCAGCAAGTGATTCCATTGCAAGAACTATAAATAGGATGTAATCCAAGTAAATATATTTTAAATATTCCTGGTTTATACCTTTTATAGATTATTTGAAGTCTGAATTCTTTCTGTGGTATCAGAGTTTTGTTTGGGTTTAATAGGGCTTCACCACTGTGTCTTAAAGTGGCTCTGGGCCGTGTTCTGACCATGTCCTGGGCTGCATCCAGAGCCCTATGGGCAGCAGGTCAAGGGAGGGGATTCTGCCCCTCTGCCCTCCTCCCGTGATCCCCCACCTGCAGTGCTGCACCCAGCTCTGGGGTCCCAGCACAAGACAAACTGTTGGATCAAGTCCAGAGGGAGGTCAAGATATCAGAGGGATGGAGCACATCTCCTGTGATGAAAGGCTGAGAGAATTGGGGTTGTTCAGCTTGGAAAAAAGAAGGCTTTGGTGTGACCTGATTGCAGCCTTCCAGTACCTGAAGGGAGCCTGCAAGGAAGATGGAGAGAGACTTTTTACAAGAGCCTGGAGTGACAGGACAAGAGTGGAGGATTTTAAATTGAAAGAGGGTAGGTTAGATTGGATATTAAGAAGAAATTCTTTGCTGTGAAGGTGGTGAGGCAGTGGAACAAGTTGCCCAGAGAAATTGTGGATGCCCCATTGCTAGGGCTGTTCAAGGCCTGGCTGGATGAGGCTCTGAGCAACCTGATCTAGTGGAAGGTGCCTCTGTCCATGGCAGGGGGTTGGAATTAGGTGATTTTTAAGGTCCTTTCCAACCTAAACCTAAACCATTTCCAACCTTTCCTAAACCATTCTATGATTCTATGAAAATGGGAGGAGAGTCCCAGTCCTTATACACTATCTCTTCCCAGGAGGTTTATGGAAAAGTAATTTTGATCAGTTTGATTGACACTCTTTTAACATGTCCTGAATATTTCCATTTTCTTTATAGATAAGTTTAAAGATAGGATATATATATCTGTATCTCTGGTCAAAGTATAACTCTCAAATCCATGGTATGATCCATGGTGTGAAATAATGTGTGTTGCAAAGAATTCAGAGATTGGTCTTGAAGTTAGAGATTTTTAGTGATAAAATCTTGATTAAGTTGGTAAATGCACCTGCCACCTTTCCCATTTTTTAATGATTTCCTTCTGAAAATCCTGTAGATTTTTCATTACTATCAGTGTATGGAAAGAAACTGATTCCTTTTGTAGTTACTTTGTCTTTTTAATGAAGTGATTGAGTTACAGTTTACTTTGGTTTCAATTAGATTTTGGCTTTTTCCTCATAACAGAAAAATATTTTTTGGGGGGGCAATATGAGACTGCTTTTTTCTTTTCTCTTTTGTTGAGCTAGCAATTAAAGCTATGTCATCAATAAAGTCTAGATATTCAAAATCTATATCATACCTCTGTATTTCTAATATTAAAGTTTATGATAATACCAAACATGACAACACCATTATTTAATATCTCCCTATATGATTAACCATTCCTTCAAGCCTATGTTGATCTGTGCAAGCTCCACTGTAATGATGGCAATAATTTTTTTGGAACATAATAACAATTCAAGATGTTCCGTACTCGTTTGTGATAGAAGTTCTCCATGTGCGGGGGAAATCTATGAAGTTTGTGCTGAGTGGTAAAAACCGTATTTGATGCTCTCTTTGATGTTTATACTGAGGGTAAAAATCTGTCCAACACATGAGATGCAGCTTGTTCTTGCAGCTTGTTCTTGCTTTGCTTCATCTCTAAAAGGAAAAAAAACCCAAACAGGGATAAAGGTACTTAAAATGACTATGTACACAGTTTAGCTTGCCTCAGTCACTGTTACACTAAGTCACACTCATGTAAAATACTTCTTCTGGTATCTCAATTTCAAGTGCTGTTATACCAAAGGTTTTTCTTGGTCCCATATAATTCCCCTATGTTCTTCACTTTCACAAACTTCAGTCGTTTCTAGGTCTTCTAATTCTCACTTTGTGACATGACACGTTTAATGCTTAGCTCTCGGAATGTTCTCTCATTGGTGAAGTGCCCTGTGATGCTTGCTGAGTTAATCCTTGAAAAGTAACACTTTTTGATTTTTTTCTCTGTGTTAAAGTTTTTTTCTGTTTATTGCTGACAACATTTCCAAACTGCATAAACTGGCTTCCTGTAACTTTATTCACTGATAAAGTGATTTACTTCTTTCAGCAACCACTTCAACCTCCTTGGCAGTATCATCCACATACTGCCTCTTGCCTTTTACCTCCATTTTCTACTGCCCTCTCCTTTGTGTGGGAGCCACCTTCAACTCTACCATGCCTATGATATTGCCATGTCAGATAGACTGGGACATGTTAGTGATACCTTCTTGTGATGGACTTGGGCCATATAATAGCTGAAACCTGCTCTTCAGTTTAGTTTGAAATTGCTGCTCTAATGGTTTATATTTCAACTCTTTAAGAGTGCCTTTTGATGGAATGGCTTTTGCCTAGTTGTGAAACCTAAAATCAAGTGCAGTTTTGCCAGGCTTTCCATGCTCCCGTTTTGAGAGTGGCTAAGTTTGTTTGTAGCACTCAGCTTCATTTTCCATGTCCCCACCCTTTATTCAAAAATAGGTTATAAAATACACATGGTTTTTCAATTAAAATATAATTGATTTACTTTCTTGATTGAAGTTATTGCACTGAGAGGATAGCCACACTCTTTTGTTGTGCTCCCACAAAAGGATGTGACAGATTGTGTAAAATGCTGACAGTACTTTTGTGGTCATGTTGTTTGTTTAATTGAAATTGAGATGCCTGCAGTTCAAGAGTTTGATCTACAAGCCAAGGCACAGAAAAGCCATTTCATTAAATTCTGGACAAATTGTTTGTGTAGTATAAACAGAATGGCTTGGAGAAACAGGAGGCAATCTGGTGCTCACCGTTGCTGTAGCAAGTGTTCCATATGGTAAGGATGCCTGGATTTTCTTCTGCATTGAAACCTGAAAAATGGCTATAGCCCACCAGTTTGGAATTTGTTTCAGAAATAGAGTTAGACTTCAGGAATGTGGAAAGGTGTTCACCTGCAACATTGTTTTCCACATTTTCTTTAGAGGCCATGTTACTTGGCTGATAGCTACAGTCTGGCTTGCAAGGGAGATTAAAAACTCTTTTTACCTCTTTTGACTTGTCAGTCATTCTACAATACATTCTCAAGTAAAACATTTAGGCAGAATCATTCTATACATGACACTTTCAGTGTATAACACTAAAGATTAAAAATGTTCAGCTTTATATATCCTCATCATAAAAATGATATCCTGTCTTGACAGATCTCCTGAAAGAGAAAAGTGAGCATTTTAAAGGGGTTCATTAAAGTTCTAATATTTACTGTCAGATATGTTTTTATGCTAAGAAATGACAGTTCCTGTCTTTCACTGTTCATGTAGATCTACTTTAGTTCCTCAAGGTTTCTTTCTGAAGGTAAAATTGGCTTAGCAATGCAACATAAATTAAATATTAAAATATTAACGAAATATTAAAGTATTTGAATAAAGAAGAAAGTATATTTCATAAAGAAGAGGTGAGATTCATGGAAGGCAACCCTCCCTGTCTTCGCAATGAAGTTATTGAAAGAAGATTATACACCAGTCGCCCCAAGTTAAAACTCTCAGAAAAATAGGCAAAGAAATAATCAGCTGATCTATTTGCAGTTTCCTAGCAGGTAAGTGACTAGAAAGAACGAACATGGAACTTTTAATAGGATAAATCCTATTAAAACAATCTAATTTTCATTTCTGGCAGGATTCCTTGTATAGATTAGAAACAACATGTCACAAGCACCTTAAAAAAGCTTTTGAGGTTGTCTCAGATGACATTCATCTAAACAAATAAGTACAAGTTGGTGTAGATTAAATTACTCCCATGTGAATCCAGATTCTGCTGCAAAGTAGTAGTCTATGCATCAAAAATTCCAAACAAAACGGAAAAATACACCAAGTGAAGTTCTTCAGGAGTCTCTCCTGCCCTGATTATTGTTTATAGTTTCATTAATAAATTGAATGATGAAATAAAATATTTTATTGAAGTTCCCATGGAGAAAATAATCTTTGATTTAATAATTTTGTACTAGAATTAATAGATAATAATAGAATTTTAAAATATCTTGATCGCACAGAAGTTTTGAAGTATTTAAAAGTACAATTGACTCATGGTGTGTAAAACGCACTGCATTGAGGTAGGAATAATCAGAGACTGTGTTTTTTTGAGATCAAATATTCAACTATTGGTATCCTGTAGCTAAGACAGATAAACACAGAGCAGGTCTCAGAGAGAACTTTTAAAGACATTTTAAAGAACAGGTTAGAAAAACATGCATCAGAGAGAGTTTAAATCTGTTTAATGCTGCCTCCTGGCAGTGGGGTGGATCAGAGAGCCTCCCAAGTTCCCAGACTGATATGGAGTCTATTATCAAATGAACCCGGTATGCTGGCAGTAGTCAAAGCTGTGAGGATCAGATCTGATCTGATCTAATGTCACTCAGCTGTCTTGAGTGAGTGTCTGGTTTACATGACTGTAATTGAGCTGCAAGTTAAGCCCTACTTGTGGTATTTCCAGAAAAGTTGTCTCAGTGTCTGTCTAATTTGCCCTGAACACAAGGTGTATAATGACCACTGGAGTTATCTAGCCTTGAGATAAAACAAAGACTTTTGAAAATCTCACTCTGTTTCATTTATCAGATTAGTTTCATTTCTGGATCAACATCACTGAATGTATTAATACCCCATAGTCTCTGCATCCATGACTGGATGTTGGTACAAGCAGGGATGACCTGCATTATTCTGCAGGATCCTGGTTGCTATTCTTTCTTCTAAAGGGTGTTGACAGATGAATTAATTTCCCTCTATTGTTTCCTTTCTTTAAAGGCATACCCAGCTAATTCTTTTTCTTCTCACTTCAAAGCTGCACTCTTTCTGACGGGACAAAGATTTGCTGATGGCAATACTCTTGAAATGTTGCTGGTCTTGGTGGGAACAGAAAATAATGGTACATTTTAATTTCTCAGGTTGCCTTAGAACCAGCACCTTGTACAAAAGTTCTATTTCTGTATTGGCAGCTTATAAAACCACAGCAAAGCAGAGGAGGAGAGTTTGGGACAGGACTCCAGTGCATCCAGAATTTAATGGTGGCTTTGTGATCCATTTTTCCTGTGGTGAAGCTCTCCCCTCAAATATGAAAAGAGCACTGAACTATAAAATGCACCTTTTCTGTGCTGAGTAAGTTTACCTGCTCTGAGGAGGTGACACTCCTGTCTCAGCCCAGAAAACAGCAGCCAGTACAATGGGAACAGGGAGCTTTTCTCCCAGCTGCTCAACCTTTCAAAGTAACAAAGCATACACTAACCATGGACAAAACAGATCCATCCACTCCAGCACCTTTCAAGGATTCATGTACCAATCTGTAACCCCCTCTGAACATTTGCCATTTAAAGTGGACCTAGAACATCACATCCACTGTCCCAGATTCCTTTGAACCTGTCACAAAACTGAAATCACACAGCCAGCGGACTGGGAACAATGTCCTAGGAATTATTTTCTCAACCTGTGAATTCAAATTTCTGTGAATCGCTGGCATCTTTCCTAAACTGTTTGACTTTGCAGAAGCCTGACTTCTGTCATATATGTAGAAGCAAATTCAGCAAAATTGCTGGACTTTGCTTTTTGGGTGGAAAAGTCTTTCTGTATTACCCATAACATTTCAGTCTTGCAGTCCCCTCCTGAAGCTAGAGATGTGATTCACATTGAACCTGGAAATACTCATAATGTATGCACATGCATTCAAGTGAAAAACTGCATATTTTTGACAACTGCAGCCTTTCCTATTAAGAATTTATAAGATAAACACCTCTATATTTAGAATCTAACCTCCCTTTCTCCCTCCTTGAAGAGGTCAGACTTTAGAACATGTGTGCAGTGAGATTTCTGATATTTACAGGAGTACTTACAGATGTTTGCATTAAAACATAAGCCTTAATAATTCAATTCGTACCAACAGATGATGTCAAAAGTCACATCCTATGATGGGGAAGGGGGAATATTGCACAGAAGTGCTGAAGAATCCTGGATTCCCTCTCCTACTAGAAAAGCAGTACCTCCAGATGAACATCACCACCTTTGCACAGCTTCCTTGGCATTCAGTGGCACATTAAGGGGTACAAAAACCATTCTCACATTCCCTTTCTTCTGTGTCCCACTTGCTTCCGTGGAGAATGTGCTGGTGGGTGTCTGCTGATATTTCTATGTACCAGCAGCCCATGAAAATTCTTACTGACATGTGGCTTGCTGAAACCTTTAGTTCAGTGGGACTGAGCCTGTCAGTTCAAAAACAGAACAAAAAGTTTGATAGGAAACAGAAAAATTCGAAGTAAAAATGAGTCAGGAATATTTTAAATTCCAGAAGTCCAGTTGAATTGCCTGCACTAAATGAAACAGTTTCAGGGGTCTTTAAAACTGAAATAGGCTAGAGATCTTTTAATTTGAAAAGGTGAAAGAATTTTAGAATAAAACTTTATTGTGTGCCTTAAATATTGAGCTAATCTGTGGCTTTTGAATTAATTTTATTAAAACACAATCAGATCTAGTCACTTTTTACACGAGTCATCCTATTTGGGGCACATGGGAAAATTTAGGAATAAAATCAGCAAACTCTAGTCCATAGTGGGAAGAACAGTCATTATACCTGAGTTTAAAAGGCCAATCTGTTCTGATATTATTTTTACAATTTTAATGGAAAAGATCACAGATAAGTACCTGTACAGCAGGACCCTGTGTCTGAGGAAGCCACAGGGCTGTGACTGTGACACATAATGTGGAATTTCAGGCTATACCAGTTAGCACTGACTGCAGGCTAGAGCTTCCATTGCCCTCTATCAAAGAACTGGTGATCAAATCAATCCCAGGACTGCATGGTATGTTCTCTCTGAGAAGAAAACGGTTTTTTTTTCTTCTTGCAATAATATTTTTATGCATTCCTGTGAGAAACTTGAAAAAAAAAGAAAATTCTGACTTAAGCTGCAGTGGAACTTGGAAGTAAATGTGATTTTATGTCCCATGGTACTTTACAAGCAGAATTTCTGCTTTCCATTTTCAGATGGTTGATTGCTAGTTGTGTTGTAGTCTATCTGTGAACTTTGGCTTTGCTTTGGCCTAGACGTGTGGCATCTAGCTTGTTTCAGCACAGAATATGTAAAGAATTCGGCTCTATAAATCTCCAGTCCCAGAAGAGCCATCTTTCCATAGCTGACATTAATGAGGCACACCTGCACAGTGTTTGACCATGGCACAGATCTCTGTATCATTCCATGCATCATAGCTGTCTGATTCCAGCAATGCACCATAACTAAGACAATAAAAAAGGGAACAGTTTGCTCATTAGGAATGCAAAAGTTTCAGTGTTTTGGCTTTCATTCTTTGTAACATCTGTTGAACAGCACTAGGTTTGATCAATGTCTAAATACCTACATACCCATTTATGAAAACAATAATGCAGTTTAAGTTTCTTCTTCAGTATTGTGGGAGGAGAGGGGAAGGTGCATAATTTCACACATGGTCAGGGATGCTTTGTCAGCTTTCTGCATTTTGTTTAAATTAAAAGCTATATATTATCCCTGCTTAATTAACCAAGTAAAACACTAAGTTGTTTGGCTGAATATGTGTCCATGTGAGAAAGAAAGTCAGAAGGGTCAAAGACAAATTTAAAAAACACAGGATGAAGAAAGGAACGCGGGACTTACTGAGCCAGCTGGTATCTGTAACATCACCTGCTTTCTGTTAGGGTGAATCTTCTATCCTAATGCCTGGCTTTAGGCTTCTATTTGGGCAGAAATGCTTTTGCAGAGAGCAGAGTGATTCTGTTCTGGACCTTGCAGAACTGGAGACCAAATAAATATTTCCAAATTTGGAAGACTGAAAACTGGATCAAAGATCCTTGACAGTGAAGGCAAAACTGCGTTAGAGCTTCTCAACAGTGCAAGCAAAGTTCAGTTTTGTGGAGATGTGATTCTGGCAGAGATGGTGAAAAGCTGTTGGGTGAAAAGCAGTTGGATAGGATCAATGAAAACTGATTGGAGATCAGATAAGATAAGAAACAGATAAGGAGGGTGCAAATAAGAAGAGTGCTGAAGAAAACAGGGAAGCTGAGAAAGAGAGAGAAAAGGGTTAGGAGTCAGAGAGAGAGACAGAGAGGGGTAACTGATAAAGAATTTGTGTGGGTAAGAAACCAGACATGTTTAAAGGGGTTGAGAAAGTTGTGTAATTGCTTTTTTTCCCCTCTCCTGCCTTTGTGAAATTATGTAGCCTTCCCTGGCCCTTGCATCCATGCTCCTTTTCTAGGGCATTCCAAAATCTGTTTTAATCACCAGAACTCCCTTTTCTCCACTATGCTTCATTCCTCCTACTCTGTTTTGTGTACCTGTGAGAATGAGGGAAGGCCAGAGAGTCACTGTTGCTTCTGCTAGTTGAAGAAGGGGGTCAGAAGGGGAAATCAACTCTTGCTACTACCTCTCACTGTAGTAATTGTTGTCCCATAGGAAATAGCTGCCTCATGTTATGGTATCCATAGCATCAACTCTGTTTTCCTAGGGCTCTGATGCCCATAAAGTGAGGAACAGGGCTGCAGACTTCACCTTCTTCAGCAGCATAATTTGCCAGGATAATGGCAAAAATACTGCCACAAAAGACCATTTTTCCTGGGGGAAAAAAAATCTTTGCCACTGGTTTTGATTCAGTCAGAAGAAGGAAAAACTTTTAAAAGTAGGGCACCATGGAATAGAGAAGCACAAATACCTGTTTGCCTTGAGAGGTTATTGTGTGGAAGGCAGCTCTTACAGGAATGACTCCATCAAGGAGTTCATGAAAACAATTGATTTACTGAAGCGTGTTGGTGAACCTGAGACTTTGTTGTTCTGTATCAATGATGGCTGAATTCAGTGGAGTAACATCCTGTGCACTTGCAGGTTGATGAGAACACAAATTAGAAACCCCTTTGTTTTTTAATACAAAAATGTAAAGGAAAGATAATCTGGCGTCTTCAGAATTACTATGGAATTTACATAGGTGGGAAGAATTTAGCTCTTGGAAGCTCTTGCTAATAGTATTTGGGTTACTTTATCTTCTTGCTTTTTTACCTGCAAATTATATAATTAGTTATCTTTAGCTGTTTATGTTTGAGTAGTTTGCATACATTTTTTAAGAATTAGGGTATGTAAAACTTTAGGACCTTTTTGGTCTGTACTGACACTACTTCAAGACAAACCTCTTGATGTAGATGCAGTGCAAATCCTAAGTATAATACAGGGGAGGCTTGAAGAATTTTTGATTTTATTGTTGCAGAAGCACATTTTAATAGATTTGTCCTTGTTTTGCATATAACAGTTCAAAGTGTCTTCTGACCTTTCTATTAGCTGTGATTTGCCTGGTTGTTTTTCATCAAGATATCTATTCATTAAAAAATTCTCCAAAGAAAGGAAAGAACACGAGACTTAAAACTGCTATTGCTTGGGAGGCGAGGATGACTATTTATTTTACGTAATACTCCTGTAAGTTTTTCTAAAGGGAAATAGAAAATAAATTACATTTCTATAGAAAAATAGATAACGTGCTGAAGTGGAAATGTAAATGTCAGTATAGGCTGCTGCTTTTTGCTTATCAATGTGTTCTACTTAGAGAAAGAAGTAAAGAAATCCCAGGCTGTGTGAACTATCAGGGAATTGCTGTAGCACTGGATTGCTTTTGAAGAATAATTTAAGCTGACACTGGAAAGCAGCATGCTCTCCTTTTATTTCTGTATAGTTATCCTTTCTTTCCCACCTCTTTTCGACATGATTTAAACGGTTGCTGTCAATTGCAACAAATTCTTTTATATGCTTCTGCCCCAGTTGTATTTTTTTCCAAAGTCAAACAGTCTCTGTTCCCCTTTTAGTAAGTGTTTTAACTGTTGTGAAATTAGGGGTAGGAACTGTTTATCTCTTTAAGATTCTCATCTACCAGACAAGTCCCTTCCTGGAAGTTTCTGACTCCTTCTGCACTTTGGACCACTTGACTTGGACAAAAAGAATAGGAAACACAAAGAACTGACTGAATTCAATAATGACATCCTCTTCTCTTTTAAAAATAGTATTTTGCCTCCTATGCTGGCTATGTGGAAGGCAGTCATCTTCAGGAGGTGATGAGCTGAATAATATATCAAATGCTTTGAAACTCAGTACTTTTGTTTATTCCTTTCTCATTTGACGATATTTCATATCAGTTTAAAGAAAAAATTGAGGAAATACTTCTGAAAGGCTCTTGTTCCTTCTGTGTTACACAAAATTGTTTGTCAACAGAGACAGTCACAATTTTCTTTGGGTGAACTAGAAGCCAGTGAAATGTTTGCCATGAAACAAATATCCCAAAGAGCACAAGAATCCAGCAATAAAACAATTTCGTATAGGGCAGCAGAGCATGTGGCACAAACCATAACTCTACTCTGGTAACCATTTGCACCTTGTGCAACACTCAGGAGACTGCGGCTATGTGACAGCCTCTCTTTCCTGGTAATGTGATCCAAAGAATGCAAATAAGAAAATTAAAAGTTAGACAAAATTACATTACAGGACACCTACAAAAACTCTGCTTTGGTAAAGTGTCAGTGAGAGGAATTCGTCTCCCGCATTTGTGACCTCCCAGATCTTGGTGAGGGATTATTTTCAGCTCAAAATTGGAAACTGGACATTGCCAATGAACATAAATGTAGCTACAAACCAAGGGACAGAAATATTTACTGTATATGATTACATCTCTCTGTCAGCAAAATTCTGTGGATTATTCAGCAAAATAATGCCTAACTGCTAGATACATAAATGGCCATGCTTTTAAATTCAATTTGCCCATTGGAACTAGAACTCCAATTTATCCAGTCTGGTAATTTTGCTTTAGGTAACAGAGAAAACTGGTATAGCATTCATATATTTATCACACATTAATGTTGTATTTAATCGAATTAACATTAATTTGTACTGTAGCTCTTCCTGTTTGTTGAACTTCAGGAGAATTAAAGTGGATCTGCCTGTGTAGCACTGAAGATGGCGTCTGGAATTTCAAACATGGCAACCTGGTGGGAATAGCTGGATTTCTCTTTGATTTCAAATCTCCTCTTTTAAATAACAATTTTCCACAGTAATCTGTGTGCAGCATTCTCTCAGCATGGTAAAAGTATTAGTAATTAAATATTTGTAGAGTGTTCTGTTTAAGAACTGACAGAAGATCAGCAGCATGACTTTAATCTCCTCTCAAGTTTTCATAAATCTGACCTTCAGAAATTCCTTCCCCTTTTTTCTCATATCATGCAACAGATTTTATTTTGCATTAATTTTCATCCTGAAACTTAATGAGTGTTATATCACTGGGATTTAAATGGGGCTTATAATCAAGATAAATTAATTTCAAATATGTTTTAAAAACCATTTCAGAAATAATGTATAAAAGAGGCATATAAAATAGCAAGTTAAATACATTGGGGTAATTAACGAAGTAAAATTAAATTACATTATGTTCAGATTCATATGTCAGTAAAAGGTTTTGCCAATTCATTTCCTCACTTAAATTTAACTTTTTCATCTCAGCTCATTTATTAAATTCTGTTTTTTCTGGCATCTGTTAGCTAAGAACATAGACCTCAACAATAGCACATTCAGGAAAACCTTTGCTCTCATGTCACTGACTGCAAAAATGCTTATGCTGTATTTGGATTTTTTTCAAGCTGGGTTTTTTAACTCCCAAGACACTAAAAGAAACTCTCAGGGATGCCATTTTTCAAAATGATTGAATTTGATTGAAGAAAATGGACTGTTAAAATATCCTCATCCTTTAAGTCACATAAAAGATCATCAAAGGATTTGACTTTTGCTTTATTACTTGGGAAGGAGATTTGATAATATATTTCTATTGTTCGATTTATTTTGTAGACATTCCATTCATCTGTTTTTGACACAAATGACGTGATAAGTTGTGCCCTGCCTGTATCCTCATACTCCCTCTTACTCTGAGTGGTTTTTGAACTCCCAAAGTGCTTTTAAAGATGTTATCTCAGTGACCTTAGTACCAACCAAACATCTTATTTTGACTGTGGGCTACCCAGTCCTCTAATGCCTGTACCATCACATGGCTTCCCATATGGTGATACCCAGCAAAAAAAGAGTTTCATGTTTTTTGTTTTCCACTAGACTAGATGTGCAATAAAATTTGTATTAAATAATAAAAAAAAATCATAAGAAGGTACCACTGTCCTCTGCAGGAAGGGTGTTGTCACTCTTTGAAATCTCTTGCAGTTAAAGGAGACTTTTTATTTATTTGTTATGTTTGAAAGCTGTTAAAATATATAAAATTTAGAAACCTCTTATAAATAATGAGCTATATAAAATTGTTTAGTTACAGGACAAGGGAGAATGGATGGCTTCAAACTGAAAGAGAGGAGGTTTAGATTGAATATTAAGAAGAAAATCTTGACTCTGAGGGTAGCGAGGCCCTGGCACAGGGTGCCCAGAGAAGCTGTGGCTTCCCCATCCCTGGCAGTGTCCAAGGCCAGGTTTGATGGAGCTCTGAGCAGCCTGGGATAATGAAGGTGTCCCTGCCCATGGCAAAGGGGTTGGAACAAGTTGATCTTTAAGGTCCCTTCCAATCCAAACTATTCTATGATCCTATGACTGTATAATATATATTACAATAATTTATGTATTTACATATTCATATTATTATATGTAAATGCTTCTGTGATTATACAGAGACAGAATATACAGTGCCTTTGCTGTTTCTGTGTGGACATATCAATAGCTAAGTCAATTCTTCTGACCCTATTCAGAAAACAGACGAAGGAGTCTTTAGAGTAGGAAAGGGCAGATGACCCAAACAGAGGGATTTATGAAAAGTTAATGTAAACAGATTTCCAGAGTGAAAAAGTACCCTGTTCTGGTCCTTCAGTTCTCACTCATGGATATGTATGCATTGAAGAAAATAGGGATAGTTGGTAAGACTAAGAAATATTTGAAAGAATAAAGGTCCTGGAGTTTTACTAGAGAAATTGTAGGAATAGGCAATTGTAATATTGGATTAGAGATTTTATTTAGTCATTATTGAGGCTGAAATTTATTGAGGAAGGTAAATTTGATTTATGAGTTGGGTTAGCAGAACACAGCCTGTGTGTTCCTCCTCAATTCTCAGTCTGACATCAACTGAGTATCAATGAGTTTACGTTGATTTACTTAAACTGAGGGTACATCCCTCTCCTTTGAGCTGCTGCCTGAGTTCCTATACTTTCCAAAAATGCTCCTTTCTCCTTGAACCCTATTCTTTTGCTCCCTGCCCAACAAAGCTCTATTTGCTGTGAACTGCAATGCCTACAGATCTTGGTTTGTACCAAGGAAAAAACTTCAATATTTTACTCCTCTGGGCACTTTAAATGGTCTGATAGTATTTTTACCGAGGCACTATTGCAAGGAGTAATTATTAATATTTTTCCCTCAAATGTTGCCTCGAGGCCTGCTGGTTTACATAATTTATAAACAGAAGTAAAGCCAAAACCTCAGCAAGCAAATGGTTTCCGCTTATTTGTATGTGAAAGCTTAATGTATTCTAGTATGGAAATCTTAATTTGGTACTTCAGCAGACAGAAAATTTGTTATTAAGTAATAACAGCCTGATGAAAATGAAGTTCCTTGGGAATGTTATTTTCAGTAATTTTTGGGGAATGGTTATTTTAAGAAACTGATGGAAGTTGCACTTATGCAGAACTAGAATTCAGCCCTGAAATGTAAAAAATTGTCCAAAATGTAGAAATTATAGTGGTGTTCTTGAGAAAAAAAAATTATTCTTCCTGTGTGATCCTTGTGTGTAAACTTCTGAAACGTGTCTGTCTTGTTTACCTTTTCTGTAATCAAACTTCATGATACTTTAGCCATTTTTAGAAGTTGCTCTTACTGGCTGTAGAAACTTTTGCACCAGAAAATCAGTTAAAAAAGGGAAAAATCTTTTAGTACAGCTTAGACTAAGAATAGCCTGTGTTTTTATGATGATACTGAAACACTATTTTTCTATTTGGCCCAGTTCCCTATTTACTCTTCCTGTCTTGGCTCAATAGTTGATCCTTTTTACTCTGCATAGCTTTTCTTGCTTTCAAAGCAGCAGGGATGTGAAATACTTTTCATTTTACTGTTTAGTAAATATTTAGGTTGTTTTAGATCTCAAACAGATAAGGATTTCAGAATTGATGCTCCACCTGTTGGTGAAAATATAAACTTCAAAATGCACTTGGAAATCGACATAAAAAGTTAGACTTTGTTTTAGAAGGGAACTCAGATTATTTTGGCCTCAAAAATGGAAGGACAAAAATCTTTTTAAGGCTGATGGCTCAAGTTTCACTTATGTAGGGAGAGGTCATTCCCCTCTTCCCACAATGTGCAGATCTGGGCATCCTTGTTTTTTTTCAGTGCATTCAAAAGAGCTGATTTCTTTAAAGGTGTTTTTCCATGAATCTGAAAGTTTGGAAAACTGTTGGGATGAATTTCCTGTGCTGCACAGCCACAACAGGATGTTCAGGTCTATAAATTTGAATGGAACATCTCTATCGCCCAGAAATGCATCAAGTTTGAAAATTCAGCGAACCAGTCAAAACTGCACTGGAAGATCCCACAAGATGAAGAAGTTTTAAAACAATTTCTGTAAATCACAGGTGACCGGAGCATTTTTCCATTAGTACAGTAACTGTGAACAGAAACTGTGAGCTGAAAAGGAACCTTACTGCCCTTGAAATGTAACAAAGAAGGGTTTGTATTTTCTGCCTGAGCTCCTGCCCACAGCAGGTAAAGACTGGTGAGGTTGTTTTGCCAGCTAAGTTCATCTTTGTGACTAGAAGCAGAACTGCTGCAAGGAAAGGAGACTTTAGTGCTACTGAGTTTTCTGACACTGCCATGTGCTAATGAATATCCATCTGCCTAACTCCCAAACACAGGAGTAATTTGGGTTTGATTTACATGTATGTGTTGGATTTATTTGTAGATTAAGCAATACTTCCTAGAGCGAATATGTTTCTAAATTCTTCTATGTCGCAGAGAATATCTTACTCAGTCACTTTCATGTGTTCTAGATTGAAATTTTAAGAATGCTCACCCTTGGAAAAAAGGGAAGTATGTGGGCAGAAAAAAAGGAGCAAACTGCAAAATTACATCCTTGTTTGCTCAGGAAATGATCTTTTATTGTCAGCTAGAGTTGACTTAAAGCTCCACTTATCAAAGTAGCTCTCCTAACTGAATTAATCTCATTGATATCCCCTGTTTTTTACTGATAAGAAAATTAACCCAAAGGCTAATTCAGATTACTGTGGTTTTCATGTTATGATAATTAAAATCTTCCATTTGCTCTGCTCACAAACAGCAATGATTTAAATGGAACCACTGAAAAATAAGATCTTTTGAGTAAGCACTAGGAATTATGGGTAAAATATTTTCTGGTAATAGTTTTCTGTCATGACACAAGACTTTTCCAAGGGTGGAACCATTTCCTTTCATTCTTCTACATTTCTCTGTATATGAGCCACACATTTGGTACGGTGAGAGTTCTAGGTGACCTCAAGGGCGTTCATGTCACAGATAAAAGTGTTTTATACCTCTTTGTGTTACCATAACCTACCAGCCAACCTCTTACTATTTTCTCTTGTGATTCCTCAGATTTAAAGAGAGGTTTCCCTTCCCTGGCAAGTAGCACTTTTAGAGAGAAGCTGAACTGAAGGGCAAAGGATGATTCCTTTAAATTTTCAATATTCCTTTGCACAGCTTTCCTGATTAGATGCAGAGTGCTAAACTTGGCTTTGTGGTACCATCAGAAAAGTCTTTCCTTGAGGCATTCACTTTCATGGTTATGAGTACAGTACCTAGTGCTACATTGACCTACCAATCCAAAATGAATATTTTGAAATTAGCAAGCACTGACATATTGTTACTTTGTCTGCACCTCACCCCATCCAATTTCCAGATCACAGCATCTGTTCTAGCAGTAAAGGTGTTGAAATTGGTAGTGTGAGCAGATCCAAGTTCTTACTAAGCAAGAAATAATTCTTATTTATTTATTTTACAAAACCACTTTTCAGAGAGGAACCACACAGTTTGTCTTGTCCATTTGTGTTAGTAAAACACAAATGCTTATTGCTTCAGCTGACATTGGCAAATGGGGATGGGTTAATTGGCAAAGATGTGCTAATGGTGATGATTTTCAGCTGTGGAGCAGGAAATTTTGGATAATTATGATGCTGATAATCAGCAATAACAACAAAGAATGTAAAAACCACCATGAGGCCTTCAGGACACAAAATGGAATTGATGTCTCTCTGTCACATATAATGGTTTGGAATATGTGCTAAGCAGAGATTTTTTACCTGACCTTTTTTTTTTTTTTTTTTTTTTTAAATTTCAGAAAGCTGTGTTAATTCTTAGAGCCAGAGGGAGTTGAATGGACCCTTTTGTGGGTGTGGCCCAACATTGTTTTCTGTGGCTTAAAACAAAGCAGTGAAAGACATTCTCTTTTGCTAATTTTCCAGTGCATTTCTGGAAACTCAGACCATGAAGTTTGCCTCAAGAAATTGGTTCAATGTGGCTAAGACCCTTGTTTACTTGTTCTCAATTAAGTAAGCCTTAATAAGCTGTTCCATTTGCACAGATTGCCCAGAGAGGGTATTTTTGCTCTCTTTGGGTAACTTTGGCAGTAGTATATTAAATCATTGTTTTATAATTCAAGGGTAAAACCATATTGGAATTGAAATATCTGATATTTAGAAACTATGTATTCTTTATTTCAGTTCTGCTTTGCTTTAAAACTAGTATCTTAGTCTCATTGAAGAATGAGTGTTAGTTTTTTTAATTTTGGACACATTGGAAAAGATTAAATGGAGTGTGCATTGCACCTTTAGTATGAAATGTTTGAGATCCCATGGAAAGTGATCTGAAGTGTTCTCAGTGAGTGTTTCTGCTGAGCTGCTCTTGGAAGCAGACATTGAATGGGTTGCCTGTGATGCTGGCAGTATCTGTTTATCCTTGAATTAGTCCTGCAAGTTTACATTTCCTTCTTGTACCACCAGTGTGCCAGTGGTGACCCAGCAGCACATGTCTGCATCTCAGCTCGTATCCTTTATCAGAATATTTCACTCTTCTGCCCACAGTGGCACCACTTACAACACAGATGTTGGTCCAGCCAAGACAGGCAGTCATGCCGTGACTGGCAGCTTGCTGGAGCCAGGCATTAAAATATCCATCTGCTTTTGATTGCTTGCAGGATGTTCTTCCTCTGAACTGGAGAATAGTCTCTCATTTTTAGTTTTGGATTGTCCATTTGCTGCTGTAGGGGAAGCTGCCATTCCTGAGTGAAAACCGGAGTCAGCCTGTGAGGAACCACAAAACAGTTGAGGGATGGACAAATTGAAGGACTAAATCCTTTCCTTCTCCTTGCAACAGAGTGCAAAAATCCCCTGGAAAAGGACTCATCCCAGACTATATTGGCTGTAGTGGAGCTGAGATGACCCTGATAGGGGACCAAAATTGGTGATAGTGGCTGAATATCTGTACATGACACAGCCTCATACCTGGCCCCTAGCAGGTACCACTCAAAGAGCAGGCACTCCTGGAAGGAATTAGTCCTTTATCTTGGCTATGGCAGAATTAATTTGGGAAGTCTCTCTTCACTTTCCTTACTTCTTTCCTTACTTCTCCTCGCTTCTGTGTCATGCCAGTGTGGTGTTTATGTTATCAAACCAAGTTAGCCGCTGAGAACTTTATCTAAACTGTGGTTTGCATTTCAGTTTGTTATGATGTCTGGAATCGGTGGAGATAAAGCATGGGCTTTATTTTCTGGACTTCATTTTACATGGCTGACGTTTGGCAGTCTGGATCTGCATACTTAATGTCTAGCTCTTAAAATTATCTTTGTTAAGATAGAATTTAGGAATGTTGGTTTGATGGCTATAAGATTTCTGTGTAGAATAGTCACAACCCAGCCTTTCTTTTTTTGAAATTTTTGTTCTGTTTTGTTCCTAAAATGAAGTAACAGGGATGATACAGGACCACGAGAGGGCACTCTGGCTCTTCGAGTGCTCCTGACTAAACTTTTACTCATAAAGACTGCAAAAGAGAATAAAATCTTCTGAAGAGAAATGCTGATTTATTTCTTATAGAAGACATTACAAAGACGTATATATTTTCTATCTTATCAATAGTCTTATCATGATCTTGGTGTTAATTTTGCACAAAGATGATACCACTGGTTTTGGAATGCATTTGTAAAATGTGTAAAATAGGAAGACGCACCATGGATCCTTCCTGACGCTCACTTTTTGGATTTGAAAACAAATGAATTTTCCAGTTTATGTATTGACACTGACAGTCTGATAATTCTCCCAAGTAAAATACACAGAAACAACAGTTTGGGTTTGTTGTTGTTTTTTTTTTTTGTTTAAAGGCACCTACCAGTAAGCACACATGATTACTTCACTCAAAGCAGCCTGACTTGATGGAGAATGATGTTTAGTATTTCTCTTTGTGTGCATTTGACCATTATGATTTTTATAGAAGTAGTGTTTTAGTTGAGAGATCTGAAATGAACACACAAAATGTTCATCCTGGGGGTTTTCTACCTCTGTGTAAATAGGAGTGATTTTTGACTGAGCTAGTGAACTGCTGAACACTGATCACAGTTTTTCCTAGTAGAAAGGTTACTGTGCTAATGAACCTTTTGTACCCTTCCTCACTCACTCGGATCCTTTCAGCTGCTTTTAGACTTGGTATGGCCCTTCTGAAGAGATTCTGCTAACTGCTTTTCTTCTGTGAGTTGCACCTTACCAGACTCCCCAATAACAAAACTTCTGACTATTTTTCAGTTTTGTGGTTCCGATGCTGCTTGGTAATTTCAGCAAAGTTTGGAATTAACCAAACAATAAAAACAGTCCCCATTTCATGTGCCTTTGACCACTGTCACTTAAGAAGCAGTTACAATAAGAATCACCACAACCTCAACCCCAAGAGTTGCAGGGCTGTAGGGCATTACACGTTTTGTTTGGCTGTCCCTGGCTTTCAGCAGAGCATTGCCTACATGGCAAACAAAGATGGGCTCGGTAAGAACCCCTCGTTGTTGCACGCAGACTTAGCTGCTCTTAGCGAGGCTCTGACAGGCAGAAAGCTCTCAAGCAGTTCCTGACTCAGCCCCAGATCCCATCTTTTGCAGATTATAGGCTCTCTTCCTGGCCAGTCACCAAGAAATCCTTCCCTACAAGCCTGATTCCTATTACTAGCACAGGGGGGCAGAGCCCAGAGCACTGCATTAACCCATCCTTGGCCAGAGGGTGTTTTTCATATTCTATCATCTTGTTTTATTTTCTTTCAAAACTTCTGATTAGGAGTGTGTGCCCATCTGTCTTCATATGTATCAAATGGACACAGCCAAATTACAGAAAGTTTTCTTTAAATTGGTTTGAAAACACAGAGGATCACAATTTTTGACAGCGTCAGAAATTTAGAATAGCAGTTGCTGAAGAACTGGTTAAAATACATTGTCAGTGCCTCAAGTTCACAAAACACTGAGTAGGAACTGTGGGGTTGAGGAGAAGGTTTATTTTCATGGCCTGTGGAGGGCTGGCAGTTTGAAGTTATTCCCTCTGCATAAATATGGCAACATTTGTAAGCTACTCCAGATCACTTGCTGGAATGTAAAGTCAGCAAAATTCTGCACTTCAGAAAATGATTGTACAGCAGGACTCCTGTAGAGGAAGTATTTTGTGTCTCAATAACACAATGCGTTCAGCTGTTTAGCTGTTTTAATGGTGCTCCTTAAGGCATGAATTGTGGTGCATTTCCTCACTTTCTGTTTCTTCCTCACAGAAGAGTGTGTGTCCTGAGCTGCTTCTCTTTATTTTCACGGCTGAGCCATACATGCTGTGGGGAAGGTTGTTATTCCATAGGATGATACACTGTATTTACCATTTGGGAGAAATCGTGCCTCCATCTCAAATTTCCTCTCCTCCCTAGTATTCACGGGCAGCCAGGAGTCATGGTCAAGGCTTGGATTCAAAACTCAGCTGCAAATTAAAGATCAGAGCCAACCTAGTAGCTGGTAGCCAAAGTGGAGTCCACAGCACCGAACGAGACACCAGGATCCAAACCAGCCACTGTGCTGAGCACAGAGCTGCCCACCACTGGCATGGGGAAAAGATAAGGACAGGGTGCATGCTACATTTGAATTGTCATATGGTTCAAGGAGCCTTCCCCACCCACTTGAGACCTTCATTCAGGACCGCTGCCTTTGGGGGTGAAACTTGGTGCATTTCTGGTTTGTGGCACCTGGCCAGGATGTATGGAGACTTCTGCAGTTCTTTTGTCTGTCTGTGAGGATTCAAACTTCTCACCCATATGCCTCAGTTCTTTTCCCTGTCCCAGGCCTGTTCCTGTCTATTATTCAACAATGATTTCGTGCAAAATACAGAGGACCATCTGGCAACAAATGCACTCTCTTCTTTAGCTCTGTTAATTGTGCCAGATGCCTTCCATGGATTCTCCAAACCACAGTAGTTTTAGTTCTCAAAATGTTGATGATACATAAAGATAGCAGAAAGTAATATAATGTGGTAAATTGCTTTTTGGAGTGATTTCATGGAATATAAAATACTTAAAGATATAAAATGTAACAAAAACATGTGTCAGACAAATGAGAAGGCAGGAAATCTGAGGTAATTTCCCTTTGGGATACTGAAAACGTTATGGGCTACGTGGCTGCTGTGCTCCCCAGGAGACTGCAGTGGCATTTGTGGAACCGCTCTTGGTGCTCTCTTCATTCACACTGCCTTGTCTTTTTTGAAGTCGGACACCTTTGGGCTTTTTTTTCTCCAACACTAGGTGAAATAAGCCTGTAAAAATTTTTTTTTTGAGGGGTAATGTCCTGTGCTATATTTGAAAGGCTAGCTGTTAGGGAAGTTCCAATTGATGTGTATTTGACTCAGACTTGAGAACTCAGATATTCTGGTAACTAGGTCACTTTGGCATCAGTGTTCTGAAGCTGTGACAGTTTTTGTGGCTTCTCTGCTGAGTTTCGCACTCAACAACATGTATCCTGCGTAGACATGCCAAACATCTGCGCCTATTACTTTCCTTTGTGTTATTTTGAAAATATCCCAGTTCTTGACATTAGAATGGGTGCCTGAGAACCAGGCGAGATCAATTAGTGTTCTAACTATTGGATAAGGACTTTTGACAAAAAATAGTCCTGGCCACTGTTAGTTCAGGTTCACAGATATTTAAAGTGTAGTATTCTGCAGAATTTTAAGTAGCATAATCAACCTTGGGGTTGTAGCTAAGCTACTGAAATCAGCAGCAAATGCTGGCTGCTGCTTTGAGGCTGCTGAAGACTGAGTTGATTTTCCTTACTTCAGTTCCTGGCTGACATGGAAAACACAAAATAACCTGAGATGAAGATCACAAAGCAGATGAACTAAGTCTGTGCATTTGGAGGATTACCCAAAATCAAAATGTTTCAATGAGGGTTTCAAAGGAACATTTTCCCTGAGTCCTGAAGCTCCATGCTTTCTTTCATTATGGGAGGAAAGGAGTGATGTAGTCAGAACACAATTACGCTGACAATCCTGGGAGATAAATATGGCTGAGGACCTCTGGAAAAGGGGTTGAAGCCATGTATTATTCTTAGGAAGAGAAGTATTGTCAAAGACCATCAGTGAAATGTGTGGATACCTTTGTAAGACTTCCAAATTTCAGCAAAATTGTTATACCCTGAATAATGGTAGATTCAGTCTTTGCCAAAATGCAGCTGGGCAAATCTGTTACTTCCCATATGGAAAGCAACTGTTCAAGCAAGTTATATAATTATACATTATAACATTGCTTCTGTCCAAAACCTAGGGCTGCTGCAGACATAAGCCAAGATTTTTTTCCTTTTCTTGCTATAAGTAGATTTTTTTTTTTTTTTTGGGAGTGTGTGGTATTCAATTAAAGCCATAAGGGAGTAAACAATTCCATTCTTTTCTCTTTCCACCCTCACCCTTCCCATATCTGATGATTTACCATTAGCTATTCTGGAACATGAGTTGGCAGTTTTGGCCTTGCTGCTGTATGTTGGTTTCCTAGATTGAGGCTAATGAAACAATAAGCATTTTCCTGCTATAGTAAGCCTGATTTCCCCACCCTGAACTTCCAAATGTGGACTCTGAAGTTGATACCATAACTAGAAGAATTCAATGGAAATTAAAGAAAACAATCTGGAAAACAAACAGATCTTCCCCTTATTTTGCATAAAAAGCTCTAACAGTGTTCAGAACTTAGTGCTTATCTTTTGAACCCTTTACAAATATTTACCTTACATGGCAGAGGTCCACATTAAAAACTAATATCCCCAAAAGTGTGGAAAAAGATGCCTGTATTTAGAAGAATATTAGCCTGATTAACTTCCAACTCTACTTGATGTGGTAACCTGAGAAGGTAGGGCTGCAAGACCTGTTTACTCTCTTGCCAAGATATCTGTGCTGCTTTTTAGATGGTGATGGCTGAAAGACCAAAGGACATCTGGATTTTATGTCAACAGACGACTTGCACTCTACCACAGCAGTTTTACGCCTGTAATTATTATTTGGGTTAAGCCTAACCCAGAGAAAAACTGTGCATGTTTAACCTGGATCACAGGTAGATATATACTTGGATATATAATCCAAGTAATTGCGCTGCAGTCCAAAGGCTTGTGGTGGCCTGAGGGATGGAGGGGTGCAGGAGAGGACAAGGTGGCCTTCCATGTCAGGTTCAATTTATTATGATGGTTTAAAAAGCTTTCAGACTTACTGTGTTTCTGAGTGATATATTCCCATAAGAAATAAAAGACGTTGAGTACAGAGCTGAGAGGCAACAAAGTGAGAAAAATGGTTTAAGATATTGTAGTGGTACTGTGATGATTTCGGGTACTGATTTTGCTACAGGAAACTAGAAACTGATTGTTTGTCACTGGTAACAACACTGCCTATTCAAAACATAGCCTCTAATGCATTTGGAACATGCGAACAAGAAAAGAGAAAAAAAGAAAGAAGAAGAAAAAAAGAAGAGGTCTTTATTTACCAAAAAAAGAGTAAAGTAAATAGAATTGCTGTTTGTATTTGAATGAGTAAGGTTGTGCTCCTGTGACTGAGAAGAAGGTGAATGTTGGGCTGTGGCGTGGATGTGTGAGCTACTTGGGGAACTATATCAAGGAAATATGAGGAGTTAGACACAGCAATTGTTTTCAGCTGGGGGTAGATGTAGTTGTTTTCTCCTGACAGAGACATCACTGGACACATTTGCTCTGAACAGCTGTGGACAGCTGGAATTCCAAAGCCAACGCTTAGAGATTTGGTGCCTGTGCTTGTCCTAGGACTCATGTCAGGACATTACTGAAGTGCACAGCCTGAGTGTGGTGTAACATGGGGTGGCTCTGTCTGTGGAGCAGGGAGTGTTTTCCTCTGCTGCTCTTCTGTTTGACTTCTCCTGAGCTTTGACCAGCATGGTCTGTGAGAAGCCCACAGTTCCTGGCTGCAGGTGCCTAGTCAGGTCAAATTCTCACTCCAGATTAGGATGAGATAGGGAATTGCATCCCCTTCTCCTCACCTCCTGTCTGGCTTCCCAGGACAGGATGGAGGCATGGGGGATTAGGGACGTGGGGAATGAACCTGGGCGCCCTGGGTGCCTCTCTGAGTGGCTGGGGGAGGCATGAGGGATTAGGGATGTGGGGAATGCTGCAGGACATGGCTGCACTGCATCTGGGGCTTGGACAAGCACACCAGCCCTGCACCTCTCTGGGGTGCCCCAGTGCTACTGAGCACACAGCTGTAGAAAACACCAGTGAAGAACCACATAGCACTGTTTGCTCTTCTTCACCCAGAAAAACCCAAATGGGTAAGCCTGAGGAGGAATTAGTGAAGGGTTTATTTACCTTCAGAAACAGAGAAATGAGTGTGTTTAGGATTTTTGTGAAAACTCCTGTCTTCTCAAATAAGCTCTTGGTTTCAATAATATTGCTGAGTTTTTGTGAGGCACAGTTTCCCTCAATTTAAACCACTGTTTTTCATAGGAAATTTAATTAAAAAACATGTATGTCTTACTAAATGGAACCCTGTACTACAAAAACAGTGGAGGTTTTCTGAAGCCAGTACTTGTCTGGTTCTGGCATTAGCAAAGGAATTGCTTTTAAAAGAGTTCTCATCTTATGAGAGTAAAAGAGAACCAGGATCTAAAATCTTAAGATTTGTTTTAGAACGCCATGATTTTTGTATCTTAATAGAAAAATGATGTCTCAGACTTATAACAATCTTTGAAAATTATTTCTCTTTCAAACTCTTTCAGGATTTATTCTCACTTTTTGTTTGTTATACTGCTGCAAACTCATGCCTGGTATTGTATACGAATCTTAATCTAGCGGACACTTCCTGTGATGCTTCCCACCTTGACTTTAATGCTGGACATCAGCTTATGGATATTATTTGGCCTTTGAACTTTTCTTATTAAAGAAGATTAAAATAACTTCTATATATGTGCATTTATATTTTCCCCTCAAACAACAAAACCATTTTTTAATTTTAGAAGTAAAATATAGGGTCTTTTGAGGAAAATTCCATGGTATTTGAAATAATATATATAAAAGTAGCTGATTTCCCAGCTGCGTAACTGTTTTGAGGGTCAGTTATAAAAAATAATTTTTCCAGTAGCCAAGTCCATGAACAGTTTCTTTTCAAGTCTCTTAGTTATTCTCTGAGCATTAATCACTTTTAAGAAAAGTAAAACCTTTTTTTAATCATTAGAACTACATTTTTTCAATTTTATTCACTTAAGCAAGCGGAAGGCTCCTATGGTTCTCACCTGTGCTCACACTTATTTTTCTTTAAAGCAAGTTTTGACGTTTTAAAAGGGCTACTGTTTAATAAATTAGGATTTTTATTAAATGACTTCACAAAATGTTAAGTTTTCATAATTTTTAAAAGTGCTGTTGAAAAAGAGAGGTGCTAGTGGGAAACTAAGCTGGCTTAGCACAGACCATGACAGCTGGTAGCGCTAGTCTGGGTGGGACACTGACCAAACAAACAGTCTCACTGCCATCCAAGCCTAGTTAGTGGCTCTTACTCCTGAAGAAACCTCCTGGAGCTCCCTCTCATCCCTCAGCTCCTGTGACACGTGCCCGTTCCCAAAACTCTGCTAGGTGAAACGTCATTAGATGTTCTGAGACTTCTAATTCCCAGACGTCTCTGCTACTGTTGTCACAGTGGAGCTTAAGAACTCACTGAACCTGTGAGTTTAACACAGACACTCTTCCTGTTCTGCAAACTGCTGGATCTCTCAACAAGTACTTAAAAAATGTCCTGATCAGTATTTCCTTCTTCTCTTCTCTCCAGCCTTTGCTGAAAAATTCTGTTTGATAGAGGCTGCAATATTGCCCAGTGCTGCATCTTGCTGACATCTTATCTCTGTAAGTTCCTGGTATGCATTCCTGCAGGTTTTTTCAAGTTTGAAATTAGATATGTTTACCGTTCTGAATCATTCTGTTGCTTCCCTGAATCTACTATGATAATTCATTTTCCCACTATTCAGGGCATAGTGGGATATGACTGGAATTGTACTGTCTGGGAGGCAGTGCAGAGCAGAAATGACAGTGCAGTGCCTTATGGAAATGAAATATTATATGGAATCTATCCATGCAACAGTGAAACAAGAACAAGAAAGGAGGCTTGAGAGTCAGGAAATAGGGAGCCCTGAAGAGGAGACCTTACAGAAAGAGGAGTTTGGGCCATTAGAAGGAGTGGAGCATGGTAATCTACCATTCCATGGCTATTTGTATCATAAACTGTTGTGTTTAAGTAACTGTTTCTCAGTTCCCCTGACATTATGCATCCTGTCCAACTATTGCTTCATATAGTTTTTGTTATTAGCAGGACAGAAATTGTATAACTATTGTACGACTGTAACATCATCGGAAATTTGCGTTGCTCAACATAAATTCATTCTGAGCGTCCCAGACTACAGTGTGTGATGAGAGATGTGATCTGTCTGGGGAATCCAAACCATGGGAAAAAAAAAAATAGGGACGCTAAAACTCCTAAAAACATGAACAGATTTTCAAAATCATAGTTTGGGTCTGATTTTTTTTCACCTAATTGTTTTCTTTGTGGTTTAAGTTATTTTTTGACATTCTACTCCATGTGTGCATCTGCGTGCAGAAATACAGAAAGTGTCTTCAACCTCTTTCTTTCTCCCCTTCCCTATTGTGCTCTTGCAGCTGTAGAGCTGAAACTGGTTATTATGCAATTTATTCCTTCCTTAACACTTAAAAAAAAAAAGAATTTAGTAGAGCTCCAGACTAATTTCATCTGCTAACTAGCAACAATAATTTTGTATGTTAAAGGCTTTCTGATTTCTGAAATTCTAAGCCTTTTTTATTATCAAGCTTTTCAAGGCCTGAAAAGTTAGTTTAAAAATCCTAAAAAATTTTGATGGAAACTCCCAGTTCCAAAGCAAGGGCTGTGTGCAAAACAATAACTTTTGATCACAAGTTTCACAGGAATATTTGTACAGTATTTAGTGACTAAAGCCTGAACACTCCAATTCTTTTGTCCCTCAAAAATTACAGGGAATTTGAACTTTTCGGTTTTTTAGCTACTGATCAACTTGAAGTCTGGTAACGATATAGAAGAAGGGAGAGAATTCCATGCAAAGAGTACCAAGACATTATAAGGTTAAATCTACCTAATTTTTTGGGTGTCAGATTCTAGCACTAAGAGGAAAATCACTATAGATTTTACAGGTAGGAGTGTAAAGGTTTTTAGGACTTTGTGTGCTTGTTTCCAAAAGGGAAATAAAACATTAAATTAAAACTCTCAAATGCTTTACAAAATAGACAATCACAAAGCATGTATGTTCTCTTGTGGTTTTTTCTTCTCTCTCCCACTATATCACACCATTTCCTTTCTTGGTAAGAGTTTCTTCAGTACCCCATCTCTTTTGTATGGCAGTTTATCTTCATACTATGACCAGCTGTCAAACATGGTTTGGAATGCCAAGATAAATGGTCTTCCTGCCCCTCATTGATTGATTAATTACTACAACAGAGAATAGCCAACGTGCACATCATTTAATTATTTACTTCTCATATTGATGAAATATAAATTAAAAGTTAGAGACAATGCCACAGAGGAGAATATTTGTGAAACAAAGCCAAGAAATTTAGAGGAAAGACACTAGCTTTCCTCTTTTTAGATTTTATCCTAAAATACTCAAATGGATAAAAATTGCTCATGATATAGCACCAGACTTTACAAGTGTGCTGTTACTAAACTCTTGGGTAGCATTAATTAGTTTGATTAATAGCTAGAAACATCATGTTAGATTAGTAGTTAAATTGCTATTATGTATCATAAATTTGCACAATCAAAATACTTTGCAGATTGTAATTAATTCCCAAGATGACCTTGTGAAAGAGATAGCAGTATTCTGTTCCTCAAATAAATAACTGGTTTTACAGAGTAGGAAAAGTTCCTCTAAGGGATTTTTTAGAGCAGAAGATTCTAGAGTGCCTCAAAGACTGTGGATGTTGAACTCCAGGTACACAAGTTACTACAGACCTTCTCTGGTGTGGTGGCAGCATTGACTGAGTTTTGAAATGAAGAACTGATTTTGAATTAATCCATGCAGAGTATGTGCTTTGCCTGGTGCCTGCTTATCATATGAACATCTGCCATATGGTTGTGGGATAACTGGAATAATGCTGTGTGAATATATGATTCTTCACTTCCAAATATTTTGCAAGAAGCTATACAAAATCTATATATTGCTGGCTTAGTCACAAAAGGTCCTACTCAGAAGTGCAGGAAATATAAGAATTAGAAAAGATAGATGACAGGCTTGGTGAAGTTCTCATATACAGAGATGGTAAGAAAGTCTATTGATTTGCTTGCAACTGATGATATGGCACTTTTGCACCTTCATCAGTCAAACAGATGTGTGACAGAGTTGTTTTTTAAATCAGTTTAAAGATTTTTTTATGTAGAGCAACCTGTGACAGACATTTGGAATGACTCCAAGTATGTCTGTGTGCTTAGTTTGTGTTGCAATAATAGCAAAAGACTCTGAAAATTAGATAATCAGGAGCTGCACCAAGGGCAGCTCATACAACCTGTGCAGACATGGGAACACTGACCCCCTGTTCTGCAGCCCAGGGCTGTGAATATGGGGGTCACAGGGCTTCAAAATCTGAGAACACTATTTTCCAGGCATCTGATAAATTGTAGGGAACTGCAGTACACAATGAGTTACTATGGTTTAGTGAATACATGCTGTAAGAAATCTGGGCACTTCTCCATTTCAGATCTATTTGGCTTAGAGCCTTTGGATGGAGCATAACCTCCCTCTTCCCCTTCCTTCAAAATCAGCCCAGGTCAATGCTTTCTTTGTGGAGCTTAAATGGCACCGTTTAGTCACCTCCCCTGAACTGAAGGCAGTTCTAGACACAAACAAAAGGAAAAGCTATAAAACACAATAAAGAGAAAATATGAAACACATTATTTGTCTTACAAACATTTTTAATATGTAAACAATGCAGAGGCTGTTGTGAATAGTGGCTGCAAGTCTGACAGTTAACCTCTAAGGTCACAGACTCTTCCCAGGATTCCTGCTAAAACACGGACGGGTTAGAAAGAAGTTCTTTGAGTTCTTAGCATATTGCTTCAAATTTCTGCATTCAGTGGGATGCCCTGGTGCTCAGAGCAAGTGCCACACCTGGTGGTTTGGTTGTGCTGAAGTGAGGCAGTTGGTGATTTACGGACTCCACAACAAGGCCTCTTTTCAGTCTTACTGAACTGCTGTGTATTTGAAGTACTTTTGAAATTTGTCACTTTCAGTATGCAATGTTTTCCTAAAATGGCCAACGACACCTTAGACAGCCTTTCCTTCTGTGAATTCCCAGGACTTTACCCTTTATGAGAAATGGTTGTGATTCATGATCTCTTCCAACCAGCACATGTGCTGGGAGGGAAGAGAGAGTGGGAAGTGGAAAAAGCCTGCTCTATAGGTTACAGTTTGTAGCAGCCTGTTTCCAGAGACTGGTGGCAGTCTTAACTCTTCAGTTACATGTAGATAGATTTTCTGTCCTTCTTCACATTTCTGTCTTGCCAGTTCCAGTTTTAACTATCTCCAGGGGTGCTGACTCAATCACTTCCTTGGGAAGCCCATTACGATGCTTGACAACCCACTGATGTGGACAAGAACTTAGGTGTCAAAAAAAGAGATCAAATGTGGAAACAGATAAAACCCCTCAATTTTCCAAGCCATTTAATCAATAGTACTTCTTAGTGGGCATCATTCAAATATTTTTTTTCTGTGCTATCCCCCTTTTTAAACATCAACATGACTGTTTGGGAGCTTACTTTTTAGGAGAATGACCATTACAGTGGTCTTAGGGACAAATGAACAGTCAATGGAATCAAACAGAACTCATCATACCCTCACAGAAATCTTACCCTCATCAAACCCTCACCGTCCCCAGAGGAACCTGAGGAAAGACTACAACCATTCTGCTAAGCTTCTTTCATCTGGGCTTCCACCCCAGTGAAGGAATTAGTTATCCACTGGGGACATCCATCTCATTTCTACAGAAGGAAGTCGCTGGAACACAGCCCAGAATTTGGGCCAGTGTATCTATTTAGACATAAACATTTACATAGAGATGAAACAGCAAAACTCATTCCTCCTGTCAGACCATTGAAGCCTATGGATTTACAAAGGGATTCAATTGATCTAAGGGTTGCACTGGGGAGAGGAAAAGCTACCAAAATTGAAGATGAAAGTAAAAAGCCTCTCTGGACTTCCTTTTTAGATGTTTCCTTTACTCTTTCAAGACTCCTTAAATCATTCTCTTTTGTGGCTAGATCAATCAGAAATAACTGTGCTTACCATTTTTGTTCTAACTGAAGTATTTGAAGGAGCTCCCTCAGCCATATTGTTTGGTGAATGGGTTATTTTGGTGACAGAAATATCCAATTTTCCAGTAAGAAATTTAAGAAGCTGCTGAGAAATCATAAGCAGCTAAATAGGCTCAAGTTTTACTATTCTTCTGCTGGTAAATTTGTTCATAGTATCTGTCAGAGTGGATGTATCTCATTTGTCAGCCAGTGGAGCAGAAGTGGGAACGATTTTTTGCAGGAAAAAGCAGTGTAGGAGAGAAAATCCTATGTTAGATTGTTCACACAATAGCTCTGTATTCTGTGTTTGGAAAATAGGACTAGTCTGCTTCTCTCTGCAAAAATAGTGGACAAGGCCTGGAGCCCGTTACTGCTTTGAACACTAGATGAAAGCAAATGGCATCGTTATGATTAAATTGGGAGGCTATCTTATACTTTATTTAATGGCAGTCAACTATGAATGCTGTTTTGGTAAGTTCTGAAATACCCAAGGGCCTAGATCACGGACTGGCATGGACCAGAGAAAGCAGAGTTATATATTTTTTGTTCATGGCTTATAGTTTGGAATTTCTGTTTTAAGTGCAACTTTGGCTTCTCCTAAGTGCAGAAAATTTTGGATGAAAAGTTTGAAGAATGCTGTAAATTTGGTAGTCTTTTTAAACTTGGAATAATTCATAAAGAAGATGGAATGTAATACCTTAGAAGTAGCAGGTTAAACATATGTTCCTTGGTTCATACCATGGTCTGACTGTAGTGTACATAATCTTTTAAAATCAGAGGTAATATTGCTGGATCATAAATCCTGTTCTTGAGTACTGTATGTGTAACTCCGATTGACGTCAATGGAGGACCGAATCTGAGCCACTCTAGCAGACATGTAAGAAGGAAAAGTGAATAATGAAATGAAAATAACTTCTCCTTGAGTTGGCTGTAGATCTCTCTGTAAAACACGTGTCTCTTGAAATGATTTGTATGAGCTATTATGGTGTTTTGTGGATTACAAAACCACTAAAGAAGGAGACCAAAATAGCTAGAGGTGGTGATTCGGAGTTCATCTGCCCAACTTGACATGTGGATTTGTTTCTCAGCTGTAGAAGAATCCACAGAAATCTATACATTGGAGGAAAACACTGCAGAAGTTCCTGTTGGACAGCTATCAGTTGAACCAGTCTAAATGAGGGATTCCCTCCAACTCTTACGGGCTCGTTAACAAGACAGTCTCCTCAGCTCAGTCCTCCTCAAGTTTGATCTCCCAAGCTGAGTATCAGGTTATGCCCGTGAGCCAGGTTCTGTCTGTGCTCCAGTGGAATTGCAGTCCAAGCTCCATTGCTTTCTAGCGGCACAACAAACATCTGCTGTCAACTGTGGATATTTCTATACCTAAGCCACTGTATTTGCACCTCACATTTAAACCTGAGAAAAACTGGATCAAACGCTTTATGCACCTATATGCTGGTGTCAAGCATTGAAAAGTTTTGTACATTTGGAAAATTAACAGTCCACTACAAGCAGTGGACTATTTGTATTATAATCTTTATGAATCTTTGCCGTTTGGATTTTCATTCACATTCTGAATCATTCAGCTGGTTTCCTGCAGAAATTAGAAGTTTAGGTGTGTATAGTTGCACAACTTGTCTTGGGCAAACACTTTAGTCTTAAAGTTTTGTGCCTGATCTTTTTCAATACACAAAATCATTTCAGAATCATTTACTGGGACATGGATGTGCCAAATGGAAAACAAACCCTTTCCTGTATTTTATCACCTCTCAATTAATTTCTTCAAGTAATCCAGCTCTTGAAGTCAAGTCTTACGTAGTTGGTACCCACTCTCTTCTTACCAGCAGATAAATCCAATAAATGTGCAGTATTTGAGGTCAACAGGAATTACAAGCAATTCAACAGTGCAAACCAGTGCTATGCAAGCTTGTTGTGCTCAGAGTTCTTGTCAGATACCCTCTAAGTTATTGTAATTAAACTATAAAACCATTTTGATGGCTTTGATCCAGTTGCTGAGACAAAACCCAAAGCAAAACATGAACTGAGGGACATCTCAGCTTCTGGGAAAGGAGGTGATCTACCACTGTTGTTCCCTGAATAGAACAGACACTTAGCTATAGATTTGAAAAGATTTGAAGCATGAGGGGTATCAGCTGCTTTATGTTTCCGACTCTTGAGACAATTTCATGCTTCTCTGCCTGCAAGATTCTGGATGCACATCTGAGTACTGCGTATGGAAGTTCTGAGGCTCTTTATAACCCTGAGAACCTAGAGAATAAAGGAAGGGAACAGCATATATTTCTTGAATGAAGTGGCTAAACAGCACTTGTGAGTCATGATATGAAAGGAAATAATTTGGATTAGGTGAGATGTGCACGGCAGCGTAACGGAAAGAGAGTCTCCTCATTTTCATCAGCTAATAATCAAAACATTTTGACACAACTTCCAAAGGAAGCCAAAAACATGGAAACAGTTATTTAGAGAAGAATACAGCAAAATGATGTATATTCTTGTATTTTGCATCTTAAGGTAAACTGTACTGTTTTGTTTCCAGATGGATATCCCAGACAAATATATTGACCCAGAAAAAAGAAAGCAAGACCTCTGAGTGATGTAAACAATCTTATATGTAGAAATGTAAAATTTTTTTAGTTACATGCTTATGTTGCCAGGTTAATTCCAGTGCTTAACAATTGTATTGTGCAATTGAAGAGCAGAAGAAATGTTCTTGTCGATTACATAAAGAAGCTTTTTAAAAATCAAAAAGTGCACAACTTTGATGTAATATTTGGCAGCAATTTTGACTTTGTTCTTTCTGCTACAGGGTCTCAACGTCAATGGCAACATTGTGCAAATAACAGATTTTAAATATGAATTAGTTTTTTATTCAAAGCAGTGTCACCTGCCAAGTCTGAGGTTTAAAAAATCCCAGACATAATTTTTTATCTGGGTGAAACGAAAGCATCTTAAACTATATTTTGATCTAGTAACTTAGAAGATTTCAGAATCCTATTTTGTCATACTTGGCAAAGATCTCTCCAGACTCAGACCAAACAAAGTGAACTGCCCTGAAAAAACTTTTTCCAAAATTATGAATTAGAATCAGATTTTTATAAATATGTATAGTCATATGAACTGTGTATTATTGCTATTTTCTTATTCATAATTTTTCACCATTTTTGCTTGTTTATCATTCGCTTGTTTGCAAAAACATTTGCTAATTGAATATGGACTAGGAATGGAGGAGGACAGACGGATCATGTGTTACAGCTGATTCAAAACTACACACTGCAGACAAAATTCCATCAGTGCAAAGATACATTTCATATTCCTCCAAGGAAATGAACAAAGCCCTCAAAGTTAACGTTCAGTTGCTTTTATTGCCAGTCCATCCAATACACTTAGTGATTGCTGAGTCCACACTTTTTCTCTTCCTAAATTGTGGACCATATTAGAAACACTTCTGTACATGTTACATATCCGCAATAAAAGGCAAACATCAAAGTACGGCAACAGCATTGTATTAATATTGTAAATTGTGGGAATAAAGAAGAGGTTGTAATGAAGATCAAGGGATCTCTTCTTCTTGCAGAATATCAGATCTAGTTTCCTTATTAAATTTCCTGTATTGGCAAATGGGACACCAAAGTCCTTTATCCACAGAGCAGAAATGATATGGTAGTCAAAATAGTAGTATGGAAGTAGAAATCAGAAAGAGTCTAACAGGAGATCATAAAAACACATAAGAATGCAATCAGAAATTATACGGCATGATAAAATATAGAGAGAAGGTACACAATGGGTAACAAGAAGGCATTCTGCAAACACATTAAGAGGAGGACCCAGGACAGAGCTAGCCCACAGCTCAGAGAGGAAGAAAAGCTAAAAATAGATGCCATCAAGATGGTTGAAGAATGAATGAATTTTTGCTTCTGTCTCCACTAAGAGGATAGGAAATCTAGCATGATATCAACAGCAAACAGACAAGTTTTCAGGTTAGAGAAGGAAGGAAGAAAGAAAAAAAGGAAAAGATGGCTGTCAATCAAATTAGATCAATTTTCAAATCATCTGTAAGTGCCAGACTTCCTCTATGAGCACTCACGTAGCTCCATGAGAAATGTCAGCATCAGCAGGGGTTGGCTCTGAGAGCTGGCAGAAGGATGGGTGGGATCCAGAAGACTTCTGAAAGACCGTGACAGTTCATAAACTCACGGGTTGCTGCTGACTTCTTTGCTTTATTCCCAGAAGGAAAAGGCATTCCGACATCTCTCAGGGCTCTTTTTAGAAAGCTTCCCCCCTCTTTTGCAAGTAAAGTGGGTTTTGGTTTCCAGCCAGCCAGCCCTTCTCACTGCCTCTGGAATAACCCAGTTGCACTTGCCCAGTTGAGCTTGATGGGAGTCAACTGCACCTCATTATCCCTGCTCAGAAAAATTCACCAAATTCTGGGCCATTGTTTGTCTTGGAAGAGGGTGTTTTTTATAAGAGCAGAGGCATGACAGCACCAATACTGAGGACACCAATCCTCATGTACAGTCAGTCATGATTCACAAAGTGCCAGAGAAAATAATTATAAGCTACTTGAAATGACTCTTAAAGAGCATGCAGATTTGCTTCCCAAGAACTCTTCCATATTACAATTTCTCTGCAATAAAGGGTGATATTTAATACATTTATCTGTGAAAACAATACGTAGAATAAAAAACATTATAAGAATTTATTTTGTTTTGTTTGGACAAAGTAGAATCCCATGTACTTAGTGTATTCCTGCTGATACTTCAGGAATGCCCTGTGCATATATTAATTATTAGAAAGGGGTATTTTGTGCAGTTTGTCACTTCTTCAGTGTATCCTGATAACTTGGAGTTACAGTAGATTTATAGGATATGTTTCTTAATATCCTTTCTCACTTTTTGTTTCCTTTAACCTGCTGTACACCTGCTTATGGTAAAGCTGTATTTCTTTAGCTGTATTTCTGTATTAACTTTATTTAGCTGTATTTCTTCCCCTTTCTTGGGGTGCATTAGGAAGAGCACTGCAAGCAAGGCAGAGGAAGGTGATCCTACCTCTCTACTCAGTTCTGGTGAGACCACATCTGGAATCCTGTGTCCAGTCCTGGGCTCCTCAGGACAAGGGAGACGCTGAGTTCCTGGAGCAGGTCCAGTGGAGGGCAAAGAGGTTGATTACAGGGCTGGAGCATCTCTCTTAGGAGGAAAGGCTGAGGGAGCTGGGGCCTTTCAGCCTCGATAAGAGATGACTGGGAGGGCACCCCACCAATATCTGTCAGTAACTGAAGGGAGGGAGCAAAGGATGGACCAGGCTCTGCTTGGTGGTGCAGGGCAATAGGACAAGAGGCAAGGGGCAGAAACAGATGCACAGGGGGTTCCACCTGAACGTGAGGAAGAACTTCTTTACTACACAAGTGACTCAGTGCTGGAACAGGTTGTCCAGAGACGGTGTGGAGTCTCCGGAGATATCCCAGAATGGTCTGGACACAAAACCTGTGGCCTGTGCTCCAGGATGAACCCGCTTAAGCAGGGAGGTTGGATCAGATAAGTCATTGTGATCCCTTCCAACCTGACCCATTCTGTGATTCTCTGAAAAAGTGATGACATTTTTGATACAACACATAATTAATACATTTTATCAGTGCAAAAAAAGACCATTATGGTTAAAAAGTATCTGTTGCTACACTAAACTCGAAATGTGTACATAAACTGTAAAACTCATCATTGCATGGCTACAAAATTAATAATTCAGAAAAGCTTGAAAGTCAATAGCTATTTCACATAGAAAGAAATTATGATGTGCCTTGGGGCACAATGCAGGCACTGGCTGGTGGCTGGCTCTTCTAGGGATTACTTGGATGTGGCTTGATTTAATTTCTGGTAAGAGGTTTTAGGGATAAAACTGCTTTTGGGATAAAACTAAGCCCTGTGCTCACTCATGAAAGCTGTTTCTGCAGCCATTCCAGAGAATGGCTTGGAAAAGAAGATATCCCTAATGAGCTCTACACAGTAGTACAAAATGATGGAAGAAGCTTTGTCCTATAGAGACCAGAATTTAGAAAGAATGAAATAGATACTTTCATTTTATCATGACCCTTCAGTATGATGGATGTTCTGCTTTTTACTCTGTGCATCTGTTTTAAGTGTTCTTTGGACTCTGATGTATGAGGATATGTTTCAATCCAGACTAACATCAATATAATTCTTAAATGAAAAATTGTACAGGTAATCCTTATTGCACTGATGGTCAAACCACACACAGTTTTCCTGTTTCTTTTGTCCCTTTTCTTCCTGACATTTTAAAGAATTATTTTTCTAACTATACATTTGGAGTCACCTGCTTGTTGAAGTTTTTCTTCCTTTCTTGTTCTGGATGATGACAGTCCGTTAAACTATCCTTCTATTACCTTCCACATGGAGATGGTTGGCTTTTGAGGAACTACAATAGCTGAAATGGGGAAAAGGTGGTGGAATTAGCCTAGCCTTAATATTTTAAGGAAAATAAAAGGAGACAGTAGGGAAAGTGCCATTACAACAGGATTTCCTGCCTATTTTTATTGACTTTTTAACACATGCTCTTAAAAAGGCTGAGATATATATAATTGATTTTAGTATTTCTCACTGTGATCCTAAATAGTTAAAAAAAAAATAGAGGAATTGCTGTTAGCTGCATGTCATTAATAAAATTTCTGCATCCTGAGTACAAAAACCCTTCCAACCTACTTTAGAATAAACAAAATAGAAATATTTAGAATTCCTGTTTACCACATTTCAGTGATGTGCTTTGACAACGTTACCACATTTTGCTTATCATTCCTTGAATAGGTTATCTATTTTACTTTTTGATTGTTTACTCTTGATTATGTTTGCTCTCTAGCTCAGAATAAATTAGCCGAGTACTCATACTACCTGATTTAGCCTCTCTAAAGCAGGTTTAACACGTCTTTCTCAGATGCCTTGTTTGCAGATGTGTGCAGAATAAAAGCTTCAGTTCATGCGTCCTTTTTAAATGTTTTCAGTCTGCTATAGTAGCATGTTCTGTCTGTGGTAAGTAGCTCTGGAGCAGGACTTCTAAACACCTGAGGGTTTGCTCTAATGGAGCATTCCAATACTTAAAAAATGGATTTAATAGCTTGCTTTTCGATACCAACTGTATTGTGCCTCTGATGTTTTGAATAGATGTATCCTGTGAGTCTTTATTGCTGTAAGCCTTGTGCAAACCAGGATGCTTTTAATATCTTTCTTAATGGTGTAGATGAAGGGACTGAGTGCATCCTGAGCAGTTGGGTCTAGTGGAAGGTGTCCCTGCCCACAGCAGGGAAGGATTGAAAAGAGGTGCTCTTTAAGGTCCTTTTCAACCCAAACCATTCCATGATTCTATGATTATTTGAGTCAGATATTTGTGAAATACTATTTCTCATAATTCAGTGAAGTGAGTCTGTGTGTGGGGAGGGATAGGTGGAAAAAGCCATTGAAGTTAAATAAAGCACATTTTTAACTAGGACATATTTAATCTCCACTAAAGTTACTTCAGGTTTTATTGGCCACCATGTACCTAAACTGCACTCCAGCAACTGAACCTGTGTTTGATGGGTTCTCCTGTTGTGATGGTTAAAAATCTTGTTTAAAATGATCCATTTTTCCTTGTCGCTTGATTTAAAGGTTGACTTTGGCTCCAGAATAAGTCCCATGTGTTTTGAAATTGGAGCTTGAAAGCTAGTTGAAAACCCATGTAAATTTGGTACCAGGTTGCTCACCTTTGACAAGGAGAGACCACAGAGTGCAGTAAACAGTGCTGAAATGTGGCTGCGTGTGACAGGAGTCAGTGTACTGTAATTCTAAGTTATGAGACTCAGTGACAAACAACGTGGCCTACACTGAGTGTGCCTAATCTAACTTTGTTCCCCAAAATGGCTCTTTAAACTTACAACTTCACTGTTCATAAATAATGTACACATTCGTAACCTAAGCAGAGGCAAATGCAAGTTATATGGCATGTGTTATATTACACACAGCTCTTTTACTGCTGTTGTTATTGTTGCCCAACAAGTATTTATAAGATAGTCTAATAATGGGAAACATTTTTCATTAGTCTAAATGCTTGCTTTTTAAACAATTTGTGGTCCAGTCCTTAATGTTTTAGCCTCTCCTTTTCTGGTGGTTAGTAGACCCTAGCCACCTAAATGGAACTGTGTCTGTTTACTTCAGGATAAGCTTATGCTACACTCGCAGGCGTTTTTCTTCTCATTAGAACATGAGAAATCAGGTTTTTATCTGATGTAGTAGAAGTACCGGTATTACTAGCAGTAGCTTTTAATTATGAGCACTTCTTGCATTACTGATATATAAGAAGTCATTTAGGTAATTGTTCAATGCAAATTAAGAAGAAAATTAAAGTAAGAAGAAAATGAAGAATAAAAACAATGCTTCCCTTTGTTGCAAGTCTTGTGACATCATTTTTCAGGAAAGAGTGAAAGAGTGTTACAGCAGCCTGAGTTTTCTCATTTAACTGAGCAATTCAATGCCAGTGACAAGATTCAGAGTAGCATGAAGATCCCAGGAGATTACTGGAAAACAGGTGATGGCTTATGTTGTAAAATTTCTCTATAAAAGAATTTTATTAGATTTTTAGACTCAAGCGCAAAACCTTGTTCTTCTTGATTCCTCTTGTTCCTAGGAAATGTATAATGGTTTTTATTTGTATTCATCCAGTAGAAAAATAATCATTCAGAAAACAGCACAATAGAGGGGATTGAATGTTCAGTGAGTGGCAGAATTTGTAATTTCCTCATCTGTATGAAATCTGACCAGGGAAAAATTTATCTTGTTACTGTTTCTAGAAAATGAAATATCAAAACACTCATTTTTGTCTTTAAGATGTGGATATGATGAAATGGAAATATCTCTGGTGAGACAGGGACTAAAGAAGCAACATTTCCTGGACCAGGACTATTATCATAGATACTTGTAACAATTGTGATAGACAAAAAAGTTATGATAAATGTGATACCAAAGAACACTGCTGTAAAAGTAAATTTGCAGCCCATCTGTCACAGAATCACATTCTAAGTGCCAACAAATACTCTTTCCTTCAGTTAATGAATCTTAAATTTGTTTGATTTAGGTTTTGTTTGGTTTGGTTTTTTTTTTTGCATAATTTTATAGTTGAGTTCATGTCTTCCCAACCAGAGGTATTTCGGGGACACCTGTGTTTTGAAGGCTGTATTTGAGAAAATAGTCCAGATACATAGCAAAATGGACAGACTTTTTCCAAATGGGAAAAAAAGAAACTGGTTTGCTCTGTGTAGTTCTTCAAGGGTGAAATTTTTCCTGACCTGAGGTCTTAAGTGGGATTTAAGTGCTTTCTGAGCCTTGAACTAATATGCTAGAGAGGTGAGGGGGAGGTTTTGGGGTTTTTTTTTCCTTTTTCCTGCACAAAAAGAAAGCAAAAGGAGCAGTGTGTTATAATTATTGTAAATGCCCAGAGGATACCATGTCTTTGAAAAGGCCAAAATGAAGATGCCCTCTGCTGATATCTTTTATAACTATTGTAAAGTATCTCTATTAGTAAAAGTAATAGTTTAGCCAGAGAAAACTTCCAAGAAAAATTGGAATAAAATATATAGCTAGTTGGGAATGGGGTGACTGAGATACTTGCTAGAAAATGTGTTCCTGTATTAGGCTACGAAGTCAGGACAGAGCCTGGCTGAACTTATTCCAGAAGTAAGAAGGGTGGACTGCCCCACTGAACTATGATCTGAACAAATCAACCACAGAGATCTCAGTGTGTATTAAAACCTCAAAAGTACAGTGAAGTGTACAAATGATTCCCCTAAATATCATTATCTCGAATAAATTTTTCTTCAATGCAAGAGCAGGAGAACAAAGTGACTGTCATAAGATAATGAACAGCACTTAAGTTCAAAGTGACACAGAAAAACAGACACTATCATGGACCAAAGCAGGAGTATTAAGAACATGCCAGAAGGAAATCTATTCTTAGCCCTCACCTAAAAAAAAGGACAGAAAGAGGTTCCAGTTCTGACCAGCATTGAAAATAAGATGAGAAATGTGAAATCTGTGGAAAGAAGTAATAAACCCAAATGCTGGCTCTAAATTTAGTAATGGGCTGAAGAACTCAAAACAATGAAGTGCAGTGTGCTTTGTAGGTGCTTATTTTCACTAAGTTGTGTAGGTAAAAGTTTCTGATTTCACCACACTTAATTTTCAAAGACCCCAGAGCCCCCCGTTTAATTTAGCAGACTTACAGGTTTTGAATAATATCTCATATAAAATATCTCCATGGAGCTTGGCAGGAGATGCAGAAAAATGTTCAAAAACAGACGTTATTCTTCTGAAATCAATAGTTATACTCACCAATGAATTACGTTGCTCAAGATAATCTGTTTCTCAACATGGAGGAAATAAGAATCACAAGGATATTTTTTGCTGATCTATGTTTAATTTATCAAGTTGGCACCCCAAGCATCTTCATAAATAGATGCTGATAAATAAATCAGGAGCTGGTCCATAGACTACTGAGAGGAGTAGAAAGACTCTTGTTTTGTTTGACTGAGTTTGAATCAGTTTCTAAACCTCTTTCAGAAGGGAATTTTTCATTGTTGCATTAAAATAAAAAAAAAAAAGAAATCTGGTTTTATGTAACCAGCATTACAGTACATGTCTGTGTCTTTGATACACGTATAGATGGAACTGTTATTAATTTGTTGATATGTATTTCAGAAGTTGTGAGTGATGGATCAGATGCTGCGCTGTGATCCATCACAAAACAGAAATCTTCTGTGTCTGATATTTTTATTGGGTCAGGTTGGTAGTAATGTGGAAATATTTAGCATGTAAGACAAAATTTTGGTGAGCATTGTCCAGAATCATAATTTAGGTTCCAGTTATATTCAGTTTATGTGCTGGTAGGAGTCCTAAGTGTCTGAAGTACAGGGTTCTGGAAGAGCTTTTCCTTCAGCAGAGCCGTGAGTTTTAAGTTGGAGTTGGAACAGCACTCCAAAGGCTGCTCTGTGATGGGGCTGCTGTGGTATCTCCAGGCCATCTCAAGTCCCATAGCTCCCAAAGAGAGGAGAATGGAACTCCAAAGGAGCAGAATTTGCCTCTCTTGTAAGACCAGGTGGGATATATGGTCAGAGAACAAGAGCAGAGAGAGAAGGAGCACAGGCAGTCAGCTGAGACAGGTCTGAGGAACTGTGTCAGAGAAGCGACACAAACTTATGGGACAGACCAAAGTCTCGTAGGCTCTGGTAAGGAATTCTTGACAGAGGAGTGCACTCAAGAGGCCCAGCTCAGAGAGATCTTGGGAGCTGGAGCACAGTCCTGGCCAAGAGGCAGGAATGGTGCTCAATGCAAGGTGGCCATGCTTGAGGCTGCCTCAATCCAAAGGCCTTTGGATGTCCCTCTGGCAGAGTGCAGGCAGGGATGGAATCCAAGCTTCCTTGGAAGACAAAGGGAGGAGAATATTACCCACCATCTTCTTTCTAGCTGCCCCCCATACTCTTGCAAATCCTACTGGTGCACTCAGGCTGTCTACCCCAGGAAGTTTGGAGCTGCAATGCAAACCCATCCATCGCTGTGCCCCCTCTTGGATGGAATATCAAGAAAACAACACAGCAATGTGTAGAAAATGTGAACTTTATTCACTTGACCACTCTCAAAATCTACAACCAGGGGGTGATTAGAAGACTGTGGGGTGAGAATCTTATGTCTAAAAAATGTCAACTTTTTGAACAGGAATGCTAAGGGAAACTTGAACTTTTTGTAGGAAAGGTGGCAGGGAATCCTTCGACTAAGAATGGGAGTTTCTCTAACACCTAAGATGGGGGATGTCGCAGTGCCCGGGCTGGACACTGGTCACACATCCCCACAAATGCTCTGCACGCAGAGCGCCGCGCTGGAGCTGCAGAGTCAGCACTGAGGGGAGCCTTGGAGTCTCCTCCTCTTCTAGATGTACTCTTCTGCTGCTCTCTTGGCTCTGCGCCTCAGCAGAGAGCAGCGGCGCAGGCACAGCCACAGCATGGCACAGTTGTGCCTCAGCAACTGGATCAGCTTCCTGGGGCGGCCGCGTCCCCGGCAGCAGCACTGCCCTGCACAGGCCGAGGGCCTCTGGGGCTTCTCCTGCAAGGCAAAGCACAGGGATCCCAATGGAATGGGCAGAAGGACAGAGTGGGGCCAAGATCTCTCGGGCTGCCTTTGGCCGCTGCGTGAGAGACCCGTGCCTGGCCGGGCTGCCCCGAGCAGAGGCTGCAGTAAGAAGAACTCCGGCCGCCTCTGCCTGGTGCTACCCCTGGGGTTCAGCCTGGGCCCGATTCCTGCCATGGGCTCAGCCCCCTCTGCCGTGGGGCCTTGGCCAAAGGCTGCCCAAGAGGCCCAGCACCGCCAGGGCCTGCTTGGCTTCACTCCTCCATAGGGGCTCTCAGGCCTCATCCGACACCAGCCTGGCCCAAGGCCGTGGTGGATCCTGGCTCCCAGCACCGTCCTGCCTGCCCAACCCCACTCCCGCACCTCTCCCCAGCATCTCCAGAGCCTTCTGCCGCGGCAGCATCCCAGGACAATGCCTGTGAGGAGCAGCACGATGAGACAGCATGTCCACAACAGCGGCACCACGTCCACCAACGGCGTCAGCTCAGGGTCCAGGTCCTGCGGCTTCAGCATCTCAGAAAGCAGATCCCAGGCGTCCATGTTCCTCTCAGGATGGCTGGAAGGGCTGAGGGGATGGGCCAGCACCAGCAGCAGGTAAAACTGCAGGAGGCAGGAGAAGCCCTGGCTGGCCTAAGTGCTCTGTGCCTCTGTTGGCACAAGGTTACAGGGAGGTGTTTTAATATTCTGTAACCGTTTCCCTTGCACCTCCTTTTCACCATAATCTTCTTGTGTGGAATTCCATGAATGAAATCACAAAGGAATGGACTTCATTATCACATCTGATATGCTGTATTTGAGCCCAATTTATTTTAAGCCACCTGGAAAAGGTTCTGTGGATGACTGCATAACCACACTAATTGGAAAGTTAGGAGATTCTAGTAAAAATAGAGGACCAATATAATTCATGCATTATTTCTTTTCATTATTTAGAATTGTTTGAAGGATGAATTTTGTTCCTTTCTTTTAAAAGATTCAAGAAGATTCTTATTCTTCAAGTGCACCTACCCAACGTATGCATTAATTAAATTTGCTTTTTTCTTCTCATCCTGACTCAATGAGCTTAATTGGCTACTATTTTAATTCTTCAGGCTGCTTAATGTAGTTACACGGGATATGCTTTTTGGCCTTTATCTTTTTTTCAGGTTTGTTTTTTTTTATGTTGAGTTGAAACCTTTAAAGAAAAAGAGAGTTGTGAAAAAAATAGATTCTTTGTATAAATATTCTTTGGTTTTAAATACAAAGAAACCCAGTATTGAAAGCCTTCTAGTTACCAATTTGCTCCAACGTCCATCTGACCATCCATGAAAGAATATTTGCATAGGTACCTCAAGCACTGTATAACTATATAACATCAGATATTTCTACTCCTGGATTAATATTTCTGGCTTTGGGAGGCATGATGCAACTATCTCCTTATTGTCTATTAATCCCAGAAAGAACTGGCAAACTTTCCTAATGTGATAATGGAAAGCTGTTGGGTATCCAGGACAATCAAATTAGGTGATACCTGAAAATGAGGTAGTCTCTCAAGCACTGGAATTCCAAACAGTCCCAGAGATTTGAGGAAAAGTTTCTCCTTAATGAGGCAACATTTCCAGCACTTGCTTGTGTGCAGGATGTCCATCTAGCACAGGTGCCAGTGTCCAAAGATTCCAAATACAGCTGTATGTTATAGCATCTGGTTTTAAGAACAAGTAACAATTGTGTTTTAAATATTGTCCCAGACAATGATTATGTCATATGCATCTATACTGCTGTGCTGCTAGCCTGACTAAAAGCACATGGAGCAGCTACCAGTGCTGAATTGTTTGCCAAATATCCACATACCTATCCATGTGACATGGCTAGCTACACATTTGTTAAATGCCAAGGCAGGTGCTGCTGTGATAACTTTCCATTTGTGAAGATCCTGTGGGCTTTGGAGGCCATATGAACTACTTGATGTCAGAATTCCTCACTGCTCTTGTGAAAATTTCCCTCAATATTTTCAAATTTGATGTGGTTTCAGCTCTAAATAGGGAGGTTTCCTTTCTGAATTATGGGTAAATGAAATGCTCTAAAAATGTCTTCAGCAAACTGATAAATGGGCAAAAAAATATTACAGACTTATCTTTATATGTGCTCAGGAAACAGGCTATCAAGTTGAATTCCCACTGCTACTGCCCTGTGAAGATTCATGTTCTAAAGCTAAAGGGTGTAGAAATCACCCTTAAACTCAGTCAAGGAATGTAAATTTAATTTGTTACATCTACTGTTCTACAGGTTTACTTGTTATGCTCCATCATCTTCAATCAAAACAACTGGTTAAGTTTAAATATAATTAGTCATGATCCCTTGACTTCTTCTTAAGAGCACAAATAGTAATCAACTGAGAGGCAATGTAATTTGAATTTTAGAAAATCCTTAACTCCTGATCCTTCTTTTGCTGTCAGGACAAAGAAACATTAATTCAGGTTTTTTTTTTTTTATTAAATACCAAAGGGATAAAAAGCTGTACATGCTTATTAAAAAAAATAGGACTTCTAGCTTCTTTTCATTAATTTCAGGTTAAGCACAATGCAACAGCTATTGCAGGTCATTTTTTCCTTTAGAAAATGCAACGGCTGAGTAGAATTTAGACAGAAATCCTGTTCAATGCTGAAGGAAGGCACACTGTAATTTTGTACAATGCAGGTAGTTTCACTTTCTTTTGTGGGCATGAAGCAATGAGGTATTTTTGCAAAGAATGAGCAAATTTTCCTAAAATAAAAGAACGTCTTGGAAAACAAAGGCTTTACTGGGCAATTTTTATCACAGCCATGCACTGAGCCCTTCACTTGGCCTATATCACAGCAGTTGTATGCTGCTCTAACTTGTGCAAGTTCTTAAATATTCCTTGGAGATAAGAAGTCATTGGGATTTTCTGGATTGAAGGAAATTTTGGCCACTTTTACTTTCCTTTGATTGTCACTACTCCACCCTAAAATACTGATGAGCCTCTTGTGCCTGGTTATGGTGACTGTAAGACCTTTTATGTCAAGCAGTTACAAAATTGTCATAATGTAACTCCAAATTGGGGCTATTTCACTGAGATAATGTGTGATAATTGACATAACACCTGTTTGCTCTCAGTAGAGTCAACAGTTGCATAAGGTTCCAATTACTTCAGAATTTGGCCCTGAGTTTCTGGGAAAGTGGTGACTATGTATAAGCTGCTGTACATTTGTTCATGGCCTGTGTACCTGAAATATATTAAAATGTGTTTTTCTTGAAAATCACATTGGAAAGTATTGGTGACTCCTTTTTTGACTATTGTATGCTGGAGAGACCTGTGAGGGAGGCACTGTGGAGGACGCCAGCAGAGAGAACTACAGTGAAGTTTGTTCAGAGAATGGATGATGCATCGGCTTTGGCTCTGCACTTCTTGGGGACTCAGGATTAAAAGTTGCTTGGAGAAGCTTGTTACTGTTTTAAAATTGCCAGTTTTGCAGGTTTCCTGCGGAATTGGACTGGTTTTTAGCAACAGCTGTGGCTAATTTTCAGGAGTCAGAGGTAGCCATTTGGGGATCTTTTTTAAATGCTGACAGAGAGCTTCGGCTCTCTGGTTGGTGTGATGATTTCCACTGTAAATTCTGATAATGTCTCTGAGAGCTGATTAGAGGAGGTGAGCCAGGACTGTGCATCAGCAAACCAGTGCTTGACTCTTCTGTCATGGGCACTGGAAGCTCTTCAAGGACAGTGTTCCCAAATGCCAATGACAAGCACAGATGGTTGTCTGAAGTGCTGAGGGATTTTATAAAGTCCCCTAGGCAGTTAGTACAGCCCCACTAAAATAAAGTGGGATTTTAATGCTTACCTTGCAAGTGTTACTGGCCAAAGGGGGGTACTTTAGAACCCCAGGCTCTAAAGGTATGAAAGCGTTTACCGCTTTAGATAAGAGGCCTCACCACTAATGGGAGAAGACAATTAACCCCAGAAAATGTTCAGGTTCTTTTAACAGTCTCATTCAAGATTATTACTCATCTGAGATTGACCACAAGAACTGTTATGATATAACAGCACGTGTATGGTGAATGAATGGTGTAAATCTGAGGAGGTAAAGAGGAATACTGGACTTGTTTGCTGAAATGGCAGACACAGTGCATTCCTCCTCCACCAGAGTGAAAATAATATGGCAGGACAGGAGAGAGGAAGCGTGTCCGGAAATTGTTCTCTTCTTTGTGGCTGACAGTAATAATTCCAAGTGTAGGCTCAGTGAGAAGATGGAATAGCACTCAAGATTTCCTAAATGTTACTGCTGAGTAGCAGCAACAACAGTAACCGCAGCTATAAATACCTTTCTCTAAACTTGTCCTGTACAGGTAATTAGGTTCTGGGGAACACAGAAACATTTCTTCGTGCTTTCTTCTCAAGTTTTGAAAAAGAGCACTTTGCTTTCAGTGGAATTCCTATTCCCATTGTGTTGGATTTCCCTATTAATTCGTCCAGTCTTGTTCTTCCTAGGGATGCTCATAGAAAATCTGTTTGAAAATCAGTACAAGCAAGTACTTTCAGGTAATGAAGCCTGTGAGTCCATTGGTACTTGCATTGTATAAATGGTATAAACTGCATCTGTGATCACAGGACTGACAGAAAACTGCAAACCAAGAAATGCTAGCATGTCTTATAAGGGCTGAGACACTGGCTGCATGTACAAGAGATGAAATTGTTGAGGTACCTTGATTAAAGTTAGTGCTCTTTCTGCATGATTTAATGAATTAAAAATAAGTCTGTCTAAATGTTGATAGAAATAATAATGATATGGTGCAAAATAACTTTCCAAAGTACAATGGAAATAAATATAAATTGAATTAGGAAGGGAAGGAAAAGAAAATGTTTCCCCAGCAGGTATAAAGTGCACAATTCTAGGGGTTATTTTCACATACCTCTGGCTGTTAAATTTCATTTTCTTTGGCAGCTTTATCTGGTCCCTTCTGTAAAGCCTGCTAGAAGAAGTTCCTGTGCAGTGTGTATGTTTGAATTCTAGTGAGGCATCTTGAGACGGTTTGGCTGCCATGTGACAATATTTCAGACTAGTCTTTGATGAATTCCAGAGTGTTATATAAATATCTGGATCCCAAATAAAGGTGTCAAGACACTTTGGAGAGCCTGCAAAAATAAATCAGTGAGCATTTTGAGACGTTCTCATCCATGATGTCTCTGACTTCATACCTAGCAGAAGCAAAGGTCCTCCTGTTCTCTCTGTTTCCAGTTTAAGTTTGTTTGTGTTTCCTAAGAAATAAAGAAAACTACTTTGATCTTTCTGAGACAAACCAGTCTCACCTTGATTCCTTAGCTGTGGCCTGGCAGATAACTCTGCAAATACATCTCCTCTTTGTTTTATAGTCTTAGTGCTTGTAATCTTACTGTTAGAAAATAAAAGAAGTAAAGGAAAGATTTTACTCTCAGCAGAGTAGCTTCTCTCTTTCTCTCTCTGAGTTTTGATGTGAGATTTTTAATGAGAGCACTGGTTATGAACGAGAGTTTTGTAGAAAGGATTGTGTAACACATTGAATTTGATCTTTAGTCCAAGATGTTAGGTGGAGCCTTACTGACAAGAAGCTCTCCAGCTGAGGACCTGCTGTCAATTCCCTCTTCTTTATATTCCATGGCCAAGGCCTGGGCTAGGCTGGTTACAGACCACAGTAAGTGTGTGCCTGGGGAGTGAGCTTTGTCATTCAGAGATCTGAGGCAATTCTGTCATTCTGGCTCATGACTAGTCTGGCTTTTTATTTGTCCTTTTTTTTCCCCCTCGAAATTTTTTTTATGTGAGAAGGAATATTATCTTTCTGATATAGCATGGGGTGATATCAACAATCAGTTGGATGATTTTCATGAATACAAAGCTGAAATGTTTAAAAAGGCTCTAAAATGGCAGCTGACAAAGACATTTTTTCATGCTTTAAATGCACTGAATAACTCACCTGTACCTCCACCAACCTTGTCACTGTGCCTTCATGGAGTAGCTTGCTGCAGGTCCTGCTTAAATCCTGCGGTGTTTGCAGAGAAGATTTGCTCATGGGTGAGGCAGATCCCTTCCATATATATATAGGTATCCTCTCTATAGATGGAGTCAGTTTTGCAAGCCAATTTGCTGCTCCCTAATCCTTCAATTGTCCTGGTTGAGCTACTGCATTTTTCCTTCTGCTGTCCAAATAATTTCCCCAAGAGAGGCATGGATGGGCCCAGTACTCTGATGAGTGGGGACAGGGCAGATGGAAAGTCGGCTTTCAGTGTGAGGCTGCCCAGTTTCTTTTACATACCACCAAAACACCAAAAGTTTCTTTCCCTCTGCCAAGCACTTCCCTCTCAGCCATGCTTCCTTTCCTATATGTGTATTTTGTCTCAGTCTGTTGACATTGTTAGCAAAGAGTCATTCTGTCTCTGCAGATTGGTCTGGATCCATATTAAATATATAAAAGCTATGTTCAGTTAAAGTTAGGCAGCACCATGACTACTGAAAATGAATAGAGTGAATCATCCTCTGAAAGGTTTGAATACACAGTATGAGAATCCTCTGACATGATTATTTTAACATATGTGTAAAAGGAAGGAAAAAGAACACCACTCTGAAGCCTGATGCGAGGAATTTGTGTTAAATCGATAACACGTTTATATTTAAATCTCTTGCAGAAGAGGCTGAATTTTCTTACGGTTTTAAGATGCTCAAGAGAATGTAATTGTTAATTCGACACTATAGTGGCACGAGGAGGAGGGAGTTTTTCCAAAGTGGGATCACTTCAACTTTAAACTATTCTTCAATAAGCATTATTCCTGAGTCTGCAGCCTGGTTTCCATAAGAAAAAAAAAGCTTTCAAAGGTAGCATCTTCATATTTATTTGCATCTGTATATACACATATATAGCCCTTATATCTAAATACATCTCTCTTGATCCAGTTATTTATAATAATAATTTTAATATTTATTATAGTGATTTGTTAATCATAGGTCCTTACAAGTTTCTATGAGGTAAACAAAGGAAGATGAATAAGATGATTTTGCAGGAATGGAAAATGATTCAGAGCTCAAGAGATCTATTGTTATTGTCACCACAGGTATGACTTGCACAAGGATTTATTATTGTAAAAATACAATAAAAGAGGTGAAAGCTTCAAAAATGCTGGTCACCTATTAATTGGAATTAGGTAATTTCCAAGGTTCTCCAGATTGTTTGTTTAGGAATTATTGTTTCAGTATATTAGGATGTTATTATTTCAAACTTCAGTTCCTTGCTGTAAATATTTTGAATACAGATTCCTGTTGAGACTATGGCACTGTTGTCTTCAGCCTGTAAGTTCAAAACATTCATGAATTCATTTTTGTGGATGCTGCGAAGCCCCTTCTATGTGTGCTGTGCAATTTTGGAATAGTTTTGGTATTTGTATGTTAATGCACAGGTACTGAATGCTAGTGGTCATTGCTTCAGTCTCCTTGAAAGAGTGCTGAGCAGCTGCAAAATGCCAATTTTGTTTCTTATGCATCCCACCAAGCTCTAGGGAGAAGGCTGCAAATGAATTTTCATTAGCGAAGTATGAGTCATTAGAATGATTATGCTATAGGTCATAGTTGTGAAGGAATTTTTAAACTTCTACCACAGAGGACATTTTCTTAGTGAGGACTAAATTCTTTTAAGATTCTCTTTAGATTCTCCTGTGAGAATTTATAAAACAGATTTTTAAGACATCTACTGTAAAATTTCATGACCTTTTTTTGACTGAACAAGAGTATCTCCTTTCTTGTAATTGCTGCCTTAGTCTTAGCTGTAGACTTAACATACCCTATACTTTTTCACATAACCAGAAAGCTACAGGTATATGAGTTGTTGAACTATTTTTTTAAGCAGGAAATGCTTTTTCTGTAATCCAGGCTTGCCAGCTTTTCACAGATTAATGACCATCATATAATCAAGACTGCTGTGTTTTTTTCTCTTTGTTTTCTTGCTTTTTCTTAGTGTCTTATACATTTGCAGCTGCAAAACTAGGGAATGTAGCTTGGGTTCCTTATCAAATGATTATTGTATTTTGCATTGCTGTTAGCTGTAAAATGTTGCCATTATATTTTTTTTCTTCAAGTGCTCAGACAGGGGATCTCCAATAGCTGCAGTGCTTTAAACCAAGGCCATCTCCAGGTGCCTGCTGCAAGGTGTCCACCTGCATGGAGCAAGGACAGTCAGCTGCTCCTCCTCACAGCCAGGGGAGACCTAATGGGAAAGAGATGTGGCACCACCTCCCTTGGAAGTTTGAAGCTCAAATTTTGTCCATGAGCTACTGTTGGTGAGTAATGGCCCTTTTCTCTCTTCCTACCTTGGATGGGTAATGTCTGACAAAGGGTTGGGCCAGACAGCTGGAGCTCCTCATGTCAAAACCAAGAAGGTCCTTATGACAGCTTCATTTGGGATGCTTAATTTTTGCTTTGGACCAAATTTCATAGGATAATCAGCTGGTCATTTGGCTATTTCGGTGCCTCACAATAGGGAGCAGGCAGCTTCTGCATGACTTTGTTATGTGGAATTGTTGAAATACACAGAATCAGAAGGCTAAAGAAGCTGTGAGGTTATATTTTGATAAAACTTAATAAAAATATTTGTCAGATGCTTATACTGCATATATGCTCTACTTTTCTACTTTGACAGACAAAGATTCATGTAGCTGTAAATTTGATCTTAAGAGTGTGAAGGAAATTAAGTTTTTAAAATATTATGAGGATCATAAATCCTTTCTGAGCTTGTTATTAAATTACACTGGTGTTTACATATTATTTTTAATGACTTATCTCTTTTCATCATTTAGATCTACTCAGTCACCCATTTAGTAATAAATTCTTCAGCCTCAGGAATACTGCATGATTTTAATTCATATTCTTCATTTGGTGATTAGCTATCCCTTACTGATGTGGACCATCAGCTTTCAAAATTACTTCAGTATAAATGGAAAATGCATAATGAATTCAATAATGTAATGACCTATTTGTTTTCCAGCATTTTTTTTGTTTCTGAACCCAATTTTTTAAACTATTGCATTTTAACATTCATTCTTCTAATGGCTACACTTCTTTAATGTGATCATAAACTAAAAGTGAAAATGCCTTAGTGTATTCACAATCCTTTCCTCTTTAGGAAAGAGCAGAACATGTGATCATTTAGAAAAGAGAACAAGTTGTGTTGAGCTTGAAACCCTACACCTCCTAAATTGGGAAAATTTTCACTCAGTGTGCAGGTTTTGCCACTCAGGCCCATCTTTAGACATCATAAAACTTTACTGTCACTCACTTTTATGACACAATTATGAAAGTAAAAGCAGGAATTTAGTGCTAGGTAAGGAAAATGGTTTCCCAGACTCTGTTATCAATGACAAAACACTCAGAGAAGGCAGTAAAAGCAGAGAGCCAGTAGGTGAAGTTGAGGTGTGATGACATTTGGGAATATGGATCTGGCCTAACAAAGGGAAAGGGAGATAGTAAGAAATGGTGCCTCTTCCTTTGTGCTGACAGAGGGAGCTGGAGTCATTGGCGTGGTTTCCTTGGAAAGACTTAAATCTATTCTGCAGTATCTTCTGTTTTTAAAGATAGACTCTCCATGGTATGGTAGGTGATGGGCCCTCAGTTTCAATCCCACCACAAGCAGCATCAGGGGTCTTCTGAGCAGCAGCTGTACTGAAAGCAGTCTGAGGAACAGGAAAACAGAGGAGACAAAGAAAATAGGAAGAAGTTGTTGAATATATACTCAGTGTAGTGGCTTATACAAAGTATTTATTATATTTATATCAGGATGTGTTTTATTACCTCATAAAATTCAGTCATATGGATAATTTGAGCAATTAAACTGACTCAGCCCAGAGTCTTTGTTAGCATTGTAATAGCACAAAACTTATTTCCACAGGTGTTTCAAGTGAAACATTAACATATTATTCTAATAATATGATGCTGCTCTGTCTGACTCAAGAGCTTTTAATTTTAATAATTTTCAGGTTATTGAATCACCAAAAAGGGGGTTTTTGCTCATACTTTCACACTGGTGCTTTTTCTTTTAATATGAAGTAGTGATATAATGAATAAATTATATCCAGATGAAAGCCTATAATTTGACAGTTCATCCTGGGATGGTCATGGCACGTGGCAAAGAAAACATTTCCCAACAATGTGCTATCTGTATGAGGGACAGGGACCTAGGGGGTGGGCTAAAGTGACATTTGATACAAGGAGCAATGAAAAAGCCCTGCTGGACAAGCAAATAAATTGTTACTAACATAGGAGCTGGAGACCAACTCATACCTTCTGGGTGGGGACTGATGAGGGGTTCCTTATGGATCTGTGGTTTAGATTAATTTTAGGAAAATGAGGACTTTAAATGAAGCATTTGCACGAGGCCACCTTGCTGTGTTATCAGGAGGTAATTCAAGCTGACAGTCACTCCCTTGGCTGCAGTGGGCATCCTCGTTCAAAATAAACATGAGGAAAGGGTTTTGTTGCCGGGCTTTTGCTGATTCCAGGTGCAGCTCCCAGTCCCCAGAGGAGAGTTTTCAACAGGCACTGTGGGAGTCCTCGAAGCTGCATATCCAGCCGGCTGCTGTGTTTGATTCAGATACATCTGTAACACTTATTGTAGCTGATGAAGAATTATTCCCGCTGCCAAGATCATTTCAGCCAGTGTGATGAGGGCTGATGAAGGAGGTGTGAGCTGGGAAATCTTACTTGAGTTGGAAATCTTGCAAGATTCTAATGACTGTGAGGTTGGGGTGCCTCACTACTTTCACACCTGGTGCCAGATATTTGGTTTTGCATTTGCCAGTGAGCAAGCTGCAGCCAAGATTTTCCTAATAATTTCTTTTTATTTTTGCAAAGACCACCCATAACTTCTGCGAAGGGAGAAAAAAGATTTTTGCTAGTGACAGTTTTGTCAGCATTATATTTTCCATATATTTCAAAGGCCAACCAGCTTGTCTCTCTTGGTATTTTGTGGTGCATTAGAGACTGCCAGGGTGCTACTATATTCTTTTTGTAAAGGTCATAGTCTCATTAGCTATTTTGCCCAAAAAGAGACTGGTGGCTATATGCCTGTTTAGAGAAATTGTGTCTGTGAGCATAAGAGGATTTTCAGTTGCACAGATGAGACAGCTTCATGTGCCGGTGCTTAAAAAATGTCATAAATGCAAAATTTAGGAATTAGAACTTTGGAAAATGTAAACCTCCAGTGATGTACCTAGGATAATATAAAGTGACATTTAAGTTTTAGTGACAGGCCAAGAGGAAATGGCTTCCAACTGAAAGAGGGTGGGTTTAGATTAGATATAGGAAGAAATTCTTTACTGTGAGGATTGTGAGGCACTGGCATAGATTGCCTAGGGAAGCCATGGATGCCCCATCCCTGGAAATGTTCAGGGCAGGCTGGATGAAGCTTTGAGCTACCTGGGCTAGTGGAAATTCTCCCTGCCCATGACAGGGGGTGCATAACTAGATGATCTTTACGATGCCTTCCAACCCAGGCCATTCTATGATTCTCCAAAATCTCCTGTTCCTGCTAATTATAATGTGATGAAGGCTTTTATTTATTGGGCGTGCTATGATAATTTTCAACTTTTTGGAGACATGTCTTGGTAGCACTTGAGCATTGCCACATAGTCACTCTTTCCCCTGAAGTTGTTTGATCCCGATTAGAGAATTAGATTCATCCGATTAGATGAATCTTAAAAGTAGTTAAAAAAATATACTGAGCCCATGTCAGGGAAGATAGCCCTACTAGAATGGCAGTTTAATGTCAAGCACTTGCATTGTTTGTTGATGGTTTATACGGTTGGCCTGGAACCAAACAAATTTAGTCTCTGAACATGCATCAGTATTTAACCTGACTGGGCATTCTCTTTGAGACAGCAGATTATGACTTAAATGAAATTTTATTTCCTGATAAGTCTCATTCAGAAAAAAACCTTTTTCTCTCACAAATGGTCATAGTTTCCTTTCAGAGCAAGGATGCTCAGATATTCTGTGATTAGTTACTAACTCATCTGGTAGGTTTTAAACTTAAAACACACCTGAAATTGCAGTATTTTTTTTCTCAGATGGTAAGAGGAAATTTTTGTCTTGTTGCTTTTCAAGGAGTAAAATCAATTGTGCTTCAAATGATCATTAACAAAAAATAGAAATTTTGGTTACATTGGTTTGGTTTGTTTTTTTTGTGTTCATTATCCCAGATCCATTAATAGATGTCTGGGCTAATTCAGATTATCTTCATGGAATAAAATGGATGTCACAGCAGTGAGGGGTTACAGGGGTCGTTGTGGTCAGTAGTCAGGGAAGAAGTACCTTAGATATTTGATTAAATTAGAAGGAATGCTTGATCTAATCTAGAGGCTCATGTGCCAAGGGCAGGGAAGGCTATTTTTGAATATTGCCATGAAGGTCACAGTGAAAATTAAATTTGTATTTTGCAAATCCTCCTGTGACAGTATGATTCTTAATTTACTGACGGGAACTGGAGACACCGAGCAGGCAGATCGTGAACCTGCTTTGTGCTTTCTAAATTAGCAGTGACATTTTAATAAATTGTTGTGATTCAATAGCAGAGACCCTAAAAGTGAGAAGATTTGTCTTTTTTCCTTGTCAAAGAAAGACACTACTCTAACATAAATGAAGGGTGATTCAAACTCATCTGAAGTACCTTATGTCCTGTGCAGCCAGAGAACTGCCTTTGGATTGTTTTGAGCCACTGCTCTGAACCAGTTTACTGTAAAGGTATCAGTGCTAGGTATAGCTGCTACTTAGCAGGCAAAACATTCTGTTGGATCTGTTCTCCCATTCCTTTTTTTGTTAGAAGCAGATAGATTTAATTTTCATGTACTTTCTGTAAAAAATGATCGCTCTTAATTTACTACACAGGAAGTGAAAAGGCAAAACCCAGACCCACACAAACCTCTGCAACTGCCTGGACAATGAAACGTAGAGTTGTTATTCCACACAATGTTGAGTAACAAACCCCAGTTCAAGCTTTATCAACCAATTCTATCAGGAGCTGCTTAGATAACACATTGTAAAGTGCAAAAGCGTAATAAGGTTTTATAGTTTGGAGGCAAATATGTGTTAGAAAGTTGCTTGTTCCTTAAGGCTGTCTTGGATTTTCATGGAGATGGACACAGCTGACTATGATATCAATTTACTGTTGAGGTCATAGGAGGGGATAATTCTGTCTATCAAATTTACTGGAATAGAACTCTGTGGGGAAAGGTTCTCTTGATAGTCCTGCATGTCTTCTCTCTCTCTGAGTCACTGTAAATGCTCTTGCCACATCACACTGGCCTTGTTGCTTCTGGTCAGCTTTTGCTACAGAAGATGTAAAAATATTTTTTATTTGTTGTGCTGACATGCACAAGAAAAGAAACACCCACAGACCGGCACTGTAAGTAAATAAACAAGTTACAATATTTGCTTTACAAAAATGCTTGGTTTGTGAGAAGATATGAAACCCTCATAGTGGGGAAACATTTGCCAGTTTACAGGTTTTGGCCTAACCCTGCCAACCATTAGATCCTCATAGACCTGCTTATGTTAACCTCATGTAAATCTAACCTTTTTTTCTTCCTCTTCTATGTCTCTTTGCACATTGGTTGCACTGTGATGATTGCATGACATGAAGATGCAATTAATGCTACTTCCAGAGGTTGTGACTCTTTCTGAGTCCTCATGGCTGCTCTTCAAAGTGTTATCAAAGCTCTCTTGGCTGAACAGCCCAAACAGTCTGATCCTCTGAGATTAACAAGCATCAGTCATTATTTGTCATCAGGGCATGTCCCCAAAAGTGGGCCTTCCTCTATGAGTTTAGGACTTCACATTGAAAATTCACTGAGCTTCTTTCAGGGTCCCTGCCTCTGTTACCTCGTTTCTGTGTCTTCCTGTACTATGTGTTCCCTCCATTTTGCCAATAGAACTTCAGTCCTCTAAAGGTAAAATCAGTTTATATGCCAAGCTAAAAAATATTCCACTGTCCAAAGGAGTAATCTTGCCACCTCTGAGGCCCCTATCTGACCTCTTCCTTTTAAGTCAGAATCAGAAAACACACTGTCTCAAACTAAAGCTCTTCAATCCCTGTTTTGGGCGCTTAAGTCTGACTTTCAAAAATGCTGAGTGTGCTACAGTGCCTGTTTAAACTCGGATGCAGCAGTGCCTGGCTGTGGTGTGTAACGAGCCACCTAGAAAGAGAAAAAAACCACAGACACAGCTTTGGGTTATTTAAAACTCTTTGCTTGGCCGAGAAAAAGTATTGCTGGATATGCCAAGACCTGTTAATTTATATATACTCTTCTCATCTGTTAAAGCAATAGGAATAACAGGAAAAGTTAGACTCGTATGATCACAAGACATTAAATTTTCACGCTGGCTGGATGTTAACCCTGGCACCAGCTGCCTCACCCAGCTCAAGAGCAATCCAAGTGCCCTGTTACCCTCAATATCTGAGGAGGTGTCAACACCCACCATGTCCATTGGAAAGTGCAAACTTTCCATTGCTGGGAGGGTTTATCTGTAGCATATAATCCCAACAAGTGGATAGGTTTGCATTAGTAATGATTTTTTGTCTTGGACTTTCCCCTCCTGTCCTATCCTACCCCTCCACCCTTCAGGAGATCTGTAATCTTTCAGAGACTGAAAGGGTTCTTGCTAGGAGTCAGGTTGAGGTAGAAAAGAAAAATGGAGTAAAACTGACAGAAATCATACTGTAAGAAAATCCTGCTGTGTGTTTCTGTTGTTTGGGTTTTTTAAATCTCATGTTGGTACAGTTTACACTTCAGCGTGATTCAAGTTTTTCTTACATCTCAAGAGTACAGAAATGTTAGCAAAATAAGGGCTTGTGTTCTATTTGGCCTCTATATTCAAGGATGTTGAAAAAAACCCCCTTCTTTTTTACAAAGAGAACATTCTTCAGAAGCAAACAAACATTTAAACCTATCCTCCTTCTCTGGGGCTGAAACACTGGGTCTAAACATTGTTGCTGGTGTGGCCATCTGTGCAGCTCCTTAACTGGCACCAGGAGAGCCAGGGCTGCAGTGGTGAAGTGTGGCTCTGTTGTGGCAGCCACACGAGGCTTGAAAGCCTGCAAGGTAGGAAGAACAGCATGGAATATTTTAGACTAGAGATGAGCATGCAATTTTTAAATAAGCTTGAGTTTTGGCTCCTGTTTTGTTTCTTACTATGAAACTCTTAATGGCTTCATTCATTTAAACTCTAATTGCTTCAGGAACATCTTCCGCAGTGACTTTTCATTATGAATCAGAGAAGGATGCACTCAGCACTTAGTTTTGGGACTGAAAAGGTTAAAAAACTCTCCTGAGCTACTCGTTCCCAACGTTTAACTCTGTAAATAACCCTCTCTTCCCTGCCCCTGTAAAATTACGTGATTTTTACATTATAAAATTATAACCTCATAAAATCTTGAGTATTTAAATGTTAGAAAGTGTAATAGTTGAGAGATGGCAGAGCTTTAACTTGTTTCATTGCTGAGCAGCCATTATAGTGCTGTTTTTAATTATACTGTCACATATGTTGGTCATCTCATTGTTTAATTTCAGGTCATTTTCCAAAATGTGAGGTCAAGAGATCTTTGGAGCCAAATGGCTTGCCATGAGATTTTATTCAAAATGTAAGTTGCCAAAAATTCAGTGTAAATCAAATGGATGTTTACAATGAAGCATCTAAAGTAGCTTCATTAGAAAGCATTACCTAGTTTAGGAAAGGTGTAAGATAGGAGTAGAGTACACCTGGAAAGCATGGGATAAACTGTTTTCCTAGCCAGCTGGTGATGTTGTCATCCTGTCTTGCTAATGTGTTGACAATATCCTAAATGCATGAGGGGAACAAAACAAAAGGAAACCACCAATGCTAATGTTTTTGGGTTTTTTCAGCAAACTGGATCGTAGCAAGTATTTATGAAAAGATTCCTTGCTCATACTAATTGCAAGTCAGTGCAAAACGTTCTGCAGGGCAAGGCAATTTTCATGAGCAGTTGTTCGTAAAAATGAGTAAAAATGACTTAAATTCTGTTTTAGGAAAGTAGTGCAAAAACATGATTTATTTAATATAGGAAATCCAATGCAGAGGAAATTGAAAGACCTAGATAGATAAGGGGTTTTTTTTCTTGCTTTCTTTTTCCCCCCAGTACCCTCTTTCTTGGCCCTTGAGAAAAATACTCAGCGCACGCGTACCGTGCATAAATTTGCCTTTCTGACATCAAAGAGTCTGGGTCTGCTGCTCAGGCCATCTATAAGATTATACCGACCAGAACATAGCAGGCTCATGCCAGACACTTGACCCTGCAAGGCAGTCCCAGGCCAGGCTGGATTTAAACCCAGCTCATGGTATTTAAACACCGCCGTTCGCAGCCAGCGTGCGGCCGAACAAACGCGCATTGTTGTCACAATTGGAACCACATGCTGAGTAATGGAACAGAGGTGCAACTTTCCTGAGAATGTGTGGACAGTTGGAAACGGGAATGTATTTTTTCATTTATGTCTACGCGTCTCAGGGCTCCCTGACTTTGTTTTCTTAGTGAAACTCAGACAGATCAGACCCGTAGGATTAATGGAGCTGGGCACTGACAGACCAGCTCTGTTCCAGCTGCAGTGACTGTGGAAGAATTGGATCTGGACCCTCTTAACCAGTTCTCCAAGAGTAAGATTTCAGTTACCATGACCGGTCGCCAAGGACTATTTTATTTTAACCCATGTCAAATCTGAGCTTACCTATGGGGCTAAACCACAGCCTGCTGAGCCAAGTGTATCTGAATGCAAACTCATTTCACTGGCTGTTTGTTACTGTTTGGAAAACTCAACCACATATAATACGGAACAATCTCCACCAAGCTAAACTTTTCAGGCTTCTTTGCATGTGAAACACTGCATTCTGCTTCCTCTGACCTTGCAGCTAGTGCATGTCTTCCTGTTAATTAGAAAATGAAATGAAGGCAGGATAAAAGTGTTTGGAAAATGTTCTCAAGCACACGGGGCTCTCCTGCAGGGCCAGGAGTTGGGCTTTGATGATCCTTGTGGGTTCCTTCCAACTCGAGATATTCTGTGATTGTCTGATTTTATGATAGAAGTATAGAGTTTTCTCTTTGGGATAAACAAGATGAAACAATGGATTTAATTCTGTAACTGCCCTTCACTATGTAAACCAAAGGGGCTTGTGAGTGGTGTAAACTTATGTTTACTAGGGATACTTCTAGCTGGTGACTTTATGTCCATAGCCATCTCTTTCTTGGCATTAGTCACCAAATCAGGGTTCTTCTCAATTGAGATCACTTCTTCCTATCCAGAAAAACACTTCTGAAGTTCTTTTCCTTTGTGGGTAGCGCAAGCACTGTAATGGTGATCACAACTGTGACGGAGAGTAGACAGTGAGGAGGTTCTTAAATCTGTTGATTCATGCTCTAAGTAGCAAGCAAGTCAAGCAGAAAAGAAAGCAAGAGAAGCACCATTTGTAATGTTCTTGACATTAATCACATGTGATTGAGCTGCTCGTGGTGTGGCCGAACAGCAGGCAGGGTGAACATCTTTGGGATGTATTTTCTCCTCACAGAGGGACCCACACAAACTGTGTGAAACAGTGTTCTTGTGGCTTCATGGAATATTTTTGTAGTGCCATGTCTGACGGAGTGACGGAGTACTACCACTGGCTGTTGACTGAAAGCAAACAACCCACCCTTGTACCACACAGTACAGAGTTGAAAGACACCTGGCAACCCACGGGTGAACAAGGCTTTCTGTGTGCCTGCCCCTCCTTGCCCTCACGTGGCTGTGCCACCCCCTTTTCCTGCAGCTCTCAGGGCTCTGGCATCGCCTGCTCCTTCTCATCCCTCCAGTCCAAACGGAGGGTAAGGGGAGCTTTGCAGGGGGTGTGCTCTGAATTCTAACAAGGGAATCTGATGTGTCAGTGTGTTGAAAAGTCTTGGCACTTGGTTCATGTTGCACGAACCATCAATGTCCTCTCTGGGTGGGACTCAGCTGCTTTTTGAAATAGGGATTACAGAGCGTGGGCAGCAGCACCTCTCTCTTGCAAAGTTAGAGGAGAACTTTTTCATCTTGAATGTTCAGAATAACTGTTACTTTTTTTTTTGTATTGTTAAGAGGCCACAAAACAACACAGCACACCATTTTTCTGTGCTGCAAGGACAAATCTACCACTTGCAAGAGGAATATACACGTATACGTAGATGAAATTTTCTCTGCACCTGTAAAAGCACACATGCACTGAGTGATTAGTAAAAATGGACTTGGTCTCTTGATCTCAAATCTCTTATGTGAGTCATACTTGGGTTTTTTATTCTCCTAGTTTTGATTTTACAGGTTTTTGTGTGCCTAATCAGCCATTCATTTGCCGTTATGTTTGGTACTATTAAATGAAAAATTCCTATAGGAAAAAAGGGAGAAAAGCTGAAGTGTCCTGATAGAAACATGCTAAATAAACCACCACTATAGGTTTGCAGCCTACATATTTCTTCACCCTTGAGCCCACGCCCATGGGCAGGAAGTGAGGCCGAGCTAACTGGAGGGGAGGCCAATATACTGTACTTCTAACTTGCCAAGATGAGGAATGGAAGGAATGAAGGTTTCAGGCTGGTTGCAGTTTTTTAACTGTGTTTTTTTCTTCCCTTTCCTTTTGTCTTTACTTCTGGTTCCAGGAGCAGCTGAGAGAAAGATGAGCTTTCCTCAAAATGCTTATTTGCTTTTTCCGGACTTTGCTCGTTAGCTGCTGGGCAGAATTCCTGGGGCTCTGCTATCGAGTAGGAAGAATAATGTGTGGAGGCAGCAATTATTTGTCAAGTACTGGCAATGTACTTGGCATGCTGCAAGGCATGGATAGGAAAGCTTTACCTATGCTGGAGAGCTGCAGTTTAGGTTACGGACCAAAATATGAAGACAAATCGCACAGGGAGCAAACGTGGATATTTTAAAAATCCTTTAACTTGGTGTTTTCAAGGAAGAGTTAAGATTTGAATGAAGAGAGGGCAGGTCTTTATGTACTGAGACCGTGTGTTTGTTCACTAGACAGGCCTGGCTGCAGCAGTTTAAAATTAAGAGAGGGCTGTTATTTAGGCGCTTAGGAGAACGTGAGACTTGTGGAGAATTTATGCCACGGGTAAACAACGTGGGAATTAGAAAGCAAGGATCAACTGTCAGACAATATGAATTGAGTTTCTGAGAAGAGGTACAATGAGTGAGAAGATTTTGACATGAGTTAGGATAAAGACAATTAAAACACTTAGCTGTTTTTTAATCAGGTGAGAATTAAATTTTCCAAAATCAACCCCCCTCTTTTCCTCTTCCTCCCATCTCCTCCCCTTCCGTCCCCTTTCATGTGCTAAATGACTCTGGTGGAACTGTGCTGTAGGTACAGCATATTGTGATTAAATGCTCTGCAATGTGCTATGAGATACATTGGACCAAAAAGTATAAATGGAACGCCAGTTGCATAAAATAAATCTGAATTCTTGCTGCACCATGGTGAGGCAGCTCAGTTACAGCTTCGACCACCCATGAATGCTCAGCACACAGCAGGGGCACTTTTGGACTTGCATCTCACCTATTATCTTGTAGTAGGGTATGAATCTCTTTGAATGTGAAAGACTGGTTTTGTTTAAATGAAGAACATAAGAAAAGGCTCTTTCCTTTTTTTTTTTTTCCCCTTGAGCAGATGAAATGTGGATAGAAGCAACTGTAAATTTTAGGAAGGAAAGATGTGGAAAAAGGCTAATGCTTGCTGAGCAGAAATTTTGTTTTCCCAGCCACGCTACCCAAATGTTAAGACTCCCCCCTACAAAAGTGTCACTACTTGGTCTATATAAATTCACTGTCAGAACAAAGGACACTTTCTGGAAGGGAAACAAGACTGTATTATACCATTCAGCAACTAACAGAAGAAAGAGAATAGCTACTTCCTGCCAACATTCATACTCCAAAGATGTATGTGTGAGGTGGTAGGTGAGCATTCAGTTCTTGCTGCAGCTGGCTCTTGGTGGTGACTTATCCATCTTGTGGATAAACTGTATTAAAGACTCAGAGACACAAAAGTTGGGCACTGGCAGGTTAGCTCCAGGAGAATGATAATGACAATTACTGCAGGGATCACCTGGAAGCAACTGAGTAGAGCCAGTGTGACTATTGTGAGAGCATGCTATGATTTCTGGGAAAATGGGAATATATTTCAAGGACCTTTTCTAGGTTCCACTAAGCCAGCTAAGCTAGGAACCATGTGCTGGTTCACACTGACTCCATTTTCCTGTTGGCATTTATTCCACATTCATTGATTGCTGTTATTCTGACTTCTTTCTGTTCAGCCTTTTCTTGTAATGGAAATTTCACCATTTTACTTACCCCTTCTGGCCCTCTTTACCTTACCAGCCAGGGAACTATTCTTACAATCAGGACAGGGGTTTTGATTTCCCCAGTACCTTGATACAACCTGGTCCTTGCTATCCTCTCATCTCTGGTCACAGCAGCCGATTGCCTGCCATGCACTAACTCTGCTAACTGAACGTGTGTCACAGTGACTTTACATTCTTGCTGCATTCTGAGTTGTAGTACTACAGGGTACTACTGTGGATATTTCCTATGGAGAGCTTCAGGGATGAGACTGGATGTGGGAACTATTTCACTGCTCCCTCTCTTGCCCATCTGCTGATGCTGAGGTTTCTCTTATGCTCTTCCTGAGAGATTAGTACTGAATATGTCATCATCTCCACATTTAGATGAACTGTTTCCTGAGGATTTGAAATGCCTTGGCCTAAAGTAATTTAATGAGAACAATAATTACTCCACTTCCCACCACATAAGATCCCAATCTTCTTCTTGGCACAGGTATGGCATGTAGCAAATGTTTCTATAGAAGACTTAAACCATTCTGTGCTTTGAAGCCCCATCATTGCTGGCTGTCTATTGCTGGAATAATTAAAAAATTTCTTAGTAAAATATGTTTAACCAGAGTGTAATTTGATACACTGCCTAGTCTACACTGTTGAAAATGGATGAAATTTTGCCTTCCAGCTAGAAGAATAAAACAGATACCTGACAGTCTTTAGCTGCTTTGTGGATGAGGCACACACTGTCAGAAGGATCTGCTGTGTGAATTATAGGCTGTGTGACTTGGAAAGTTGCTTCTATTCTCCAGCCAGTTGACTGTGGTTGTCAGTTCCATTCACCTTATGTGCTCTGGTTTTTGTGATGCCAGTTTGGCTTCTTTATTATCTTATTTTTTAGCTGCCTCCCAGTTTCTCATTTCTGGCCTTTAATTTCATCTGTGGTAACACAGAAAGTCTAATTCTATTTCTTTGGACTATTTCATCTTGAGACCAATTTCTGGCACCACCAAGGACATGGAGAGATTTTACTTTATGCTGCAGCACATGTCATAAGTCTCTCATTTTTAACCACATTGTTTCAAACTTTATTGCAATTTTATGTCCCATGAGATCCTTGAAATGCAGAGTTGTTGCCTTGCCCAATGCCCAAGAGCTCTCCTGGGCACCAGTGCTCACCCCAAAGACAAATTTTCCCTGTAAGCTCCTTCTTCCAGAGGACTCAAATGGAGCCTGTCACATGCAGAGACACAGAAACTTGTGCCTGTGTGGGAAGACCTAGGGCTTGGTGATCACCTTGTAAATATCTAAGGCACAAATTTTCAGGGTGGCCCTTCCCAAGGAAAGGAGTGCCTTAGGGCTCAACCCTCCTTGGAAGAACTCCTAACAAAAATTAAGCTGCAAGTCAGTAAGTATTTATTTACAAATCCTAAACAGATGGCACACATACATACTAGTATGAACGGAAGGGAACGGAGAAAACCCCAACATAATCTCCAAGCAGCATTTAATTCAGACTCGATGGTTTCCTTTACTCCATATGATTCAACTGACAAGTTGGCAAATGCCTGGCAGCATTTATAACTGAGGCCTCTGTTTTCACTAAGTCTTCAGATTGCACTCACTGAGTGGAGCCTGAAGCAGGCGGATTCCTTTTCCATGTTTGGTCCCTGTACACCTTTTGAATAACTTCAGTGGAAAGTTTTTCCCCTGACCTGCTAATTTATCATTCATTAACTCAAGCAAGAAGGGGTTTGCCTTTCTTCCTAACAAGCCATTGCTTGCTGCCTTATGCTTTGGAGGTGCCAATTCCTCTTGTTCATCACTTGGACACTTCTTAATTGCCCAGCCAGGTAAAAATCTTTTCCATACTGATGTTATTAACACCTTAGGGTGTGACTCTGCTCCCTGATGCATCCTAGAGCTTGGAGTATCCAAATCCCAGACAGAAGCTTTTTCACTTAATTTGATGACCATATTTTATGGACTACTATAGTTGTAATTGATTCAAACAACTTGTTACTGGCTCTTTTTGAGATCAAGCCCAAAGGTAATCAATAACTCAGTAGTATTAATAGATGTGAAGTGCCTTTTCTCCTTACTTCCTCTAAATTTAGCCTTTTGAGAAACACCCTAACAAATTCCTATCCTTTTTTTTTCTCTTAACATACTAATAACCCTTTTTCTTTCTGCTAATGCTCTTTCCTTTCTTGCACTCACTTCTTTATTCTCTTTCTTCTTCCCTACTTCCTGTCTTACTTCTTTTCCCTAATCTATTCCCTGCTGCCAGACTCTGATTCATGATCCCTGTGAGATGTAGCTGCATTGGCTGAGGAGATGTGGGGGAGGCCATCTCTTAAGCCACAACACTAAAATCCAACAGAGATTGTGAATCAGAGCTCTCTGCTGCTGTAGTTCAGTCTCACATAGTAATGTAAACTGGAGCTGATGGCAACTCCATTAATGTGACAGCCCGAACTGCCTCAGCTGAGGAGTAGATGTACCACCTGTTCTGCTGCTTCTGTGGTGGGGATTGCAGCCGCTGGCAGAGTCAAGGAATAGGTAACCGAGCATCATCCTCCCTCTCCTCCAGAAAGAGCGGCTCTTTCCTAGTCAGAGTCCTTGGCCTCTCCTTTCCTTCTCCCAAAAATTGATTCTACTGCCTCTTCAAAATTATTGTTCCTTGCACAATCTCATGGTCCAAGACTACTAGGTAAAAAAGTCCATTCTCACCTCAAACCACCCTACCTGAACATGGGAAAAAAAAAAATCCATTGACCAAAGTCTACTCCCCTCTACCTCCAGGGATGGAAAAGAAAACCAAGAAAATTCTTCATCTGCTCCTAATTAAGGACCATTGTTACATTCCTCTCATATTCCCTGTTATCATCACCCCCCCAGTTGTCAGGGATATCCACTCTGTGTCCATGGCACCATGACAGCCATGATTTATGTGTCACAGGCCAGCTGCTCACATGAAGAACCTGTGTTGTCTCCTCACATGAAGTTCCTAATTCCCTTGAAAAAGGAGCAGAATGAACACCTGGCTCCTATGTGTTCAAAGAGCGTGAACTTGAGTTCTGCTCTTGCCTTCTGTGAGGCACTGGCACAGCTTGTCCAGAGGCTGTGGTCTCCCCATCCCTGATGGTGTTTGACATCAAATTGGGTGGGGCTCTGAGCAACAAAGTGGAAGGTGTCCCTGCCCATGGCCAGGAAGGTGTGGAACTAGACTCTTTAAGGTCCCTTCCAACCCTAACCACTCTAGAGTTCTATGATTCTCCAGAGACGGCACTGCACAGACACTAAATCAAAGCTCTTGTTTGCTACCCTGTTTTCCTCTTTAGCCAAATTGACCTTTGCCCTGATAGCAGTGATGATACATTTAATGTAATAAACCTGCATCGATTTTATTACCCCCTTTTTTTTTATTATTTAGGCTGAGCTGTGGGTGCTTGATTTCTCCCTGCCTGCTGCCTGTGAGTGGCTTCTCATCCCTCTGGCCATATCCATGTTACAATCCACTCCTCAGGTGGGGTAGCTGAGACTCTTGTTTACAGATTCCTTGGGCTGCATTAGGGTGAAACAACACTGAGTGACCAGTCTGTGAGTATATATATA